>JAMZAV010009382.1:0-25983 GCA_024449915.1 Sweltsa coloradensis | reverse complement strand
AAATTTTCCCAAAACTTTTTCACAAAATTAAAAAAAAGAAAAAAAAACCCCCCCTCCAGTGCCTTAATAATAAAACTCAAACTTGGTATAGGGCCTATAGTTTTTGGGGAGACTGTAACTTTGAACTTTGAAGTAGGTAGGCCTATCTATGAGATTTATTTATCAGATTACAGCATGGTGCGCTACCATGATTATGACGGCTAATTGTAATTCCAATTAATTAAGTTAACTTTATAGGCCTATGGCCTAAATATTCATTTGTTTAGGCTGTGTGTAATACGTGTGCATTTAAGGGTAGGCCTAGTGATTGAATGCTTTTTTATGAAAAAAAGTTGCCTTTAGGTCCCTTGGATTGGCCTACTAAAATGGAATTTTTTTTATAAAAAAACAGAATTTTTTTTATTTGCTTTTTCTCAGGGTCCCTACTGATTATGCTAATACTTGTTGATATTAATGTTTCTTTATTTGTATATGGTCACAAAAAAATGGATGAAGGCTAAAATGTAGGCTACCGGTACATCTACGGTTTTTTAGCGTTTTAGGTTTTTGATGCTACAAAATGCTAATTTTGATAATTCAAAATGTTAATTTTACTAAAAATAGTGTTTTTTTTAATGCCTATTGAGAACGTTTAGAAATGTTTCTAGCGTTTTATGGACAGCTATCAGTAGGGAGGCGAACGTTAAAAAATTCGAACTCGAAAAGTTCGATTTCGGTTCAATTTGAAAAAAATTTTAAAGTTCAGATTTTTAATTTTTTTTACTTTTTTGTAGTGGTGGCGTCCTTTTTTTCTTTGCAAGTAAAAAAAGGGTTCTAAGTTTACAGGTAAAAATTTAAAACAAAAAAATGGATGGGGAGGGCCCGGTTCAGAATTATGGCCTATCTTCTTGGGTGGAGGGCCGGCCCCGACTATCACCTTTTACCTATTATGAGGGTTTGATATACCTCCCTTTAAGTTGGGTTTGATTCGTACAGTTAAAAATTTTTGTAAGTTTGAAGTTTTTTTTTTTTAACGGGGAGAATTGGGTTTTTGAAGTAAAATTTAGTTCGCACATCCCTACAAAGGGGTTTAACCCACTCCGGCTTGTCACGGATTTTACTTTTCAGTTTCACTCTTTTAGAGCAAAAAATTTTAAAATTTAACAAATTTAAATTGTATTTTTATCTGAGAAAATTGTTTACACCTACCTACCAAAGGGAAAAAAAATTTTTTAAAAGAATTGTAATTTTTAGATATATTTCCGTAAATTGGTGTCACGGATGTTACTTGCTTGGGAAGTGGATCCCGGGCATCATCGAAGATAGAAAATTCAGGGCCCCCACCAAGACAGTACATTTTTCCCTATACAAAAGCTTATCCATGAAAGATGAACCCTTTTAATCACCCATTCATTTTTAAAAAAAAAATTTTGTGCGTCCGGAGTTACAATGGTTTTTGTCACGGAGTTTCACCACCCTTTCCTTTCCCGTTTTCCCCCATTTTCAATTTTTGGGGCTATTTGCTATGTTATTCTTAGTTACAAATTCAAGCACTCCCTTTTCTGACCATAGGGGCCCCAGTTCTTTATTGTTTTGGGGTTTAAATAAAATTGTAAAAAAAATAAATGCATGTTAAGAGAAGTTGTGAGGCTGGCGTGGAGACGAGTTTAGACGCTAGCTTCGTTTTTTCCGGTAAACGGCTTAAACACTGTATCAAATTTCACACTAATGGTAATAAAGAATAAATCTATGCTATCCGTAGGGTAACCCTATTTTTAAATTAATTTATTGATTTTGAATTAAAATTTGGGGAAATCCCGAAATTTCTCCTTTTGGGCAAATTCGGGGAAATTCCAAATAGGTAGCCTATACAGATTTTTTAAAAACCAAACGATACACCAACGATCCCCAAAGATACAGTGGAATGCCCCCACCAAAAATATCAAAACATTAAATAGATAATTTAAAATGCTCTTAAAACTCAACCTAAGCTCACCGGGCCTCTACATTTTGCTCATCACACGGACAGCAACCATAGATCAATGTTACAACCAACTTTTCTTCACATGACACCAAAATTTTTGTACTTCACAATTATTGTTTGTTTGTTCTTTTCTTTTCTTGTTCTAATACCTATAACAACTCGGCAATGGACATGTTTGGTAAATCGAATATTGTAAATATATATATCTTCATTTTCTTGTAATTTTACTTTTACTTCAGGTACTTCTGTTATTCTTTACTCAATTATTTATATTTTATTTCAATATATTAAAGTCAGTTTAATTAATTTAACTATGTTTACAGATAGGGTAATGTAATCTAATTTAGTATTTATGCTGTTGGTAGGCCCCATGTGGTATGGAGCTTGCTCTGTTGTCTACCTCCTTCAATATTCATATGTACTTGAGCTGAATCTGAATATTGTCAATAAAGTAATAATAATAATAACCTTTAAATCAATTTCAATGCGTAGGTTAATTAGTTTTTATCATAAGAAAACGGTTTGGTGGGAATCTCCAAAATTGGAATCCTTGTTTTGGATTTCTCATTTTTTTTCACACTTTGGACGCAATGGATCTTCAAGGCTTAATTATTGCAACCAATTGCGGATATCAATATAAATGTACGTTAATAAAATCCATGCAAAATTTGGTAGGCCTAATGATATTATCTACCATTCAGCAGAAATCATCAACACCTGAGTGCGCGCATTTGAATTGGGCCAAGCTCGGCTCTTAACTCTTACGTATTTCCTTTATTGTATAATACTAGGAAAACGCTAAAGTCCCGTCGCGTTGTTGAGCGAGCACCGGTACGTGCAACAACGACCCAAGTACGACATTCCCATAATGTTACATACCAATAAGTCTTTAAGGTCTTGACCGATTTAGCTGAAAATTTGGAAAATAGGAGAGAATGTTGTACTTATTGACCCTGCAAAATTTCATAACGATCGGAACATTTTTTTTATTTATTTATTTATTTATTTTTTATAACCAACGATCGGATTTTGTTCAAAAACTATACAGCAACCCGCCTAGGTGGTATGTACATGTGTGAAAAATTTCAGGTCGATCAGAGAAACGGTGCGACCTGTATCGAAGCAGTAACAGAAAAAAACAAAAAAAAAACAGACATTCGAGCCATAAGAGTCAAGTGGAGACGCTCGCTCAATAGTTTTCCAATACCTATGTTATGTTTTATAAATGTTTATATAAACTTACAAATAGGTAGGGTATTGTTGTTTTTGGATGAGCGTAGCGAGCGAAGCGAAGATTCCATTTCACTACACTGGAGAAAAAATTCCAGAATGTTTTTCTTTCTTTTTTCTGTTTGTATTGTGTGTTTGTTAACACGATTCCGGCTAAACCGATACTCCAATTACGATGAAATTTTATGGAGGCCTTCGAAATCTCTGAACTTAGAACTGCCACGTTTTTGAGCGCAATCGGAAAATTATTTCTCATTAAAATCACAATTTTACGATTTTTTCGATTTTTGGATGAGCGTAGCGAGCGAAGCGAAGATTCCATTCTACTACACTGGAGAAAAAAATCCGGAATGTTTTTTTTTTTTTCTTTCTTTTTGTATTTTTGTCTGTTTGTCCACACGATTCCGGCTAAGCCGATACTCTAATTGCGATGAAATTTTATGGAGGCCTTCGAAATCTCTGAACTTAGAACTGCCACGTTTTTGAGCGCAATCAGTAAATTTTTTTCTCATGAAAATCGCAATTTTAACGATTTTTTTTATTTTTAAAAAATTTCTTCGACTTATAACACCTACATGCTTTATCTGATTTTAATGATTTTTGCACAGAACCTTTATTTTATGAATTAAGATATTCTTGTGAAATTTGAGCGCAATTGAAAAAATATTTATCATAAAAATCGAAATTTTACAGGTTTTTTTCTTTTTTTAAACAATTCTTTGACTTATAACACCTACATGCTTTATCCGATTGTAATGATTTTTTCGCAGAACCTTAATTTTATGAATTAATATATTAGTGTTAAATTTGAGCGCAATCAATAAATTATTTCTTATAAAAATCTCAATTTTACGATTTTTTTAACATTTACGATTAATAAAAAAAAATAAAAAAATTAAATTTTTAATTTAATTTAATTTTAAAAAATTGTCAACTTAGTAATGATTTTTTCACAGAACAACAGAAAATTCGCATAACACATGGCAGCTCAATGCACCAATTACGCTCATCCAACAACGCGGCGGGACTTAAGCGTTTTCCTAGTAAAAAATTTCTCGACTTATAACACCTACATGCTTTATCCGATTAATGATTTTTTCACAGTAGCTTAATTTTATGAATTTAGGTAGGCCTATTCGTGTGAAATTTGTGCGCAATCAAAAAACTATTTCTCATAAAAATCGAATTTTCTTTTTTCTTCTTTTTTAAAACAATTCTTTGACTAAAACACCTACATGCTTTATCCTTTTGTAATGATTTTTTCTCAGACAGAACCTTAATTTTATGAATTAATATATTTGTGTTAAATTTGTGCGCAATCGAATAATATTTCTTATGAAAATTTCATTATTACGATTTTTTTCCTTTTTTTAAATTACGATTAATTTAAAAGAAATTAAATTTAAATTAATGTTTTATTTGATTTAATTTAATTTAAAAAAATCTTCAACTTAGTAGGCCTAATGATTTTTTCACAGAACAACAGAAAATCCGCATAACACATGGCAGCTCAATACACCAATTACGCTCACAAAAATTATTTTTTAGCACTTAATCTAAAGCATAATACTAGACGTCTTTAATGACCGTTTAAAAAATTATATCTTTTACTGTGGGATTTTACACGAATTTCTCTATTTTTTAATCCAGAAATTTGCGAAAATTGGTGTTTTGGGATAATTTCTTAAATCGGCTTTAACCTGCTTCTTTTTTGGTTCACATAAATACTAGAGCATAGTACCAATCTAAAATGCCCCTTTATTACATCGTGTCCTGAAACTGTGCCCAAATATACCCTCAAACACGCAAAAAGTATGCATTACAAAATCACACCCCATCTTGGTAATCAGCATATTTTGACCGAACTACTTGCTCAAATTACAAAACAAAATATAGAGAATTTACAGAAAAGGCTGTCGAGTACGTTAATAATGGCCAAAATTTTTTGGACCAAAATCCTCCAAGGTCACGGGGCATGAAGATCGTCCCCATGTTATTTCTTATGGGAGATTTTTGCCGATGGGACCTAGCTCGAAAAATGTCATGTTTGACAATTTTTTGGAGGTCATGGTGGCCCCAATAATTTTTCTGTTAATTGCTAAATTCATTACTAGTTAGCCTGAATGAAATATATTTTTTGAGTTTAGCGGTTAAATACCCCTTGAAGCGTTTTCCTAGTTATAATAATACAAACTTTTACCAACATGTAGGGCCTAATAGGCTACAATACTAGATCAGCGCGTAGGAACTCCTTTTCCGAGTGGGGGGGGAACAACAAGTCTGCTGCCAGGTACGGGGGGTTTGGGGGGCGGAGCCCCCAACTACTGCGCCGCAGGCGGAAAAATTTTGAAAGTGAGGTTTTTAGAATGTGTTTGGTGCGTTCTAGAAAAAAATCGTGGCTGAATGCAATACTAAATAAATGTATTTTTTGTACAGTAAAAACTATAAAACTATAAATAAATTGGAATAGTTAAGAGATAGACCATGCATGCTACAACCATTGAATATGCATAGGCTTATCATTGATCACGTCGAACAATAATAGGATTGACGAAATTTTTGGTCATTACTATAAGGAGGTATAAGGTAAGGGAAAGGGAAGTGGAGAATACACTGCAGACGTGCCAAAACAAGTCATTATCAGTAGGTCTAAGTATAATGGATTAAAAAAATCACTTTTATTGAAAATTCGTTATTCAGAATTTGTTTCCGTGCGTATTTACGGCGAGACTGAATTTCTAAGATTCTGAAGTGGGGGGGGTCTCGGTAAAAAGGGGGGGATGGGAAATTCCCCCCTTCCTACTCGCCTGTACTAGATCGAAGTTTGAAATAACAGTTACAAGGGCCATACATTTCCCGTATTAAAAATGTAGCCAAGAAAAAGATTAGGCTACACACTAGGAAAACGCTTAAGTCCCGCCGCGTTGTTGGATAAGCGTAATTGGTGCATTGAGCTGCCATGTGTTATGCAGATTTTCTGTTGTTCCGTGAAAAAATCATTAGTAAGTTGAAGATTTTTTTTAAATTAAATTAAATTCAATAAAAAATTAACTATTTTTTTTTTTAATTAATCGTAATTTTAAAAATGGAAAAAATCGTAATATTGAAATTTTCATAAGAAATAATTATTCGATTGCGCACAAATTTTACATGAATATATTAATTCATAAAATTAAGGTTATGTGAAAAAATCATTTCAATAGGATAAAGCATAAGGTGTCATAAGTCAAAGAATTGTTTTAATTTAAAGGAAAGAAAAAAAACATAAAATTTCGATTTTCACAAGAAATAGTTTTTCGATTGCGCTCAAATTTCACACGAATACCTAAATTCATAAAATTAAGGTTCTGTGAAAAAATCATTAAAATCGGATAAAGAATGTAGGGTAGGTGTTATAAGCTGAAATTTTTTTTTAAATAAAAAAAATCGTAAAATTGCGATTTTAATGAGAAATAATTTTTCGATTGCGCTCAAAAACGTGTCAGTTCTTGGTTCAGAGATTTCGAAGGCCTCCATAAAATTTCATCGCAATTGGAGTATCGGTTTAGCCGGAATCGTGCTAACAGACACACAATAATACAAACAGAAAAAAAAACATTCCGGATTTTTTTCTCCAGTGTAGTGAAATGGAATCTTCGCTTCGCTCGCTACGCTCATCCAATCAGCAATTTTATTTTTAAATAAACCCCTTTGCAATACATTTTTTTTAAAATTTATTTATTTAACGTTCATCCTATTCAGTTATAAAAACTGATTTACAAAGGAGGACAACTAAATAAATCTAATTACATAGATGCAGACTGATGGATCATATTTCAAACTTGTGTGTAAATCACATTAGGCCTACAATCTTTCAACCACATCCGCGACATGTAACATCCGTGACACTATTTCTCAGAAATGTTTAAAGCTAGGCCTAGACTGACTGAGAGAAAAACGATTTTTTTGTAACAATTGTCTTTCCTGCGAATTTTTTCGTTTGGCGATATTTTGTACCGATTTGTACCGCCAAACAAAAAAAAATCGCAGGAACGACAATTGTTGAAAAAAATATTTTTTCTCTCAGTCAGCCTCTAGAAAACCAGTTGAAAATTAATGTCACAAAAGCACAACACCCTACGTTGAATGGTGTGCCCTGGCGAATTGAAGTTTGAAATTATTTTGAGGTGGCGATATTGACCGTGTACCGGATCAGAAAAAATTTGAAAAAAATAGTTTTGATTTTCTAAAATAGCCAAGTTTAAAAGCCATTCACTATATTTTGACTTGGTAGCATATTTTGGAAAATAGAAAAACGCGGTCGAATAGCCTTAAGCCGTAGTTGCTGTATATTGAATTGAAATGTTCCTGTAATTCATCATTTACCATTAGAAATGTAAGAAACACCCTACATTTAGGGTTTTGGTGGAAAGGAAACCAATTGATGCTACAAAATGCTAAATTTCACAAAATTAATGCTATATATTCTAAATTTAAATGCTAAAAAAACGTGGACTCTAGATAGTAGCCTAATATTGCTTTAGCATTTACCCTATGGTAGCTTAGTAGGTACTTCATCCTATACTACTGTACAAAGGTAAATCTGAGAAATCGCCAGAAATATGCATTCGTTGGTTATTAAGCAAACCTTTTATCCCTGCTGCATTACTTACTGCAACTTACTGATTAATTTATCTGCAAAGTCTGCAACAGAATTGATCAACTGTTTTTAATCTTTACTAAAAAATCACAATGGTCAGTTGTCATCCACTGGACTTGCGTCACTTTGTCCTCCTTCAATTCATTCTCTTCAGAAAAATTCAACAGAGGTCTTATTGCTTCAGCTCCAGGACACAATAAACATGTATCAAGCATAGGCATACAAGCTTTAGTCTCAATGATAGGTACACACCTTAATACTTAAATCAAATTCAAATCTTTGTAGGCCTATGAGTGGGGCAGTTTGGCACCAGATATTATTAATTATTAAATTAGTTATTTATTATCTTATTATTGGATTGGAAATTGAAATGACATAGGTAGGGACCCTGAGAAATTGCAAATAAAATGTTCTCATTTCATTATACGAAATCTTAAATTTCAGTATAAACTCAAGTTAAAGGCATAATTTCAAATAAATTTCCTCATAAAAATGGCACTGCAATCACTACCCTTCAGCAAAATGAACACATTAATATAACACATTAACAAATATTTAGGCGATATAAAGTTAACTTAGCCTAATGGAATGAGCTATGCGTGATCGATTCGATTATCATATTTTCAACTGTCATGGTGCCAACTAGGCCTATACGTTAAAACAGAAATGTGGATTTTAATGCCCAATTGTCAAATTAATTGCATATTTTGGAGTGGAAACTTGTAGAATAATTGAGAAAAGTTTTCAATTTTGCTCTAATTTAGAAGATAAACCTGATTATTGCCTTATTTTGCTACTTAATAATAAAACAGCCATAGGCCCATTTAGCATCATTTAGTGAAAAAAGTCATTCACAAAATTATAGGTTCCCTACATTATTAAGCCTCCGCCTAGGTAGCTTACTAGGTATAATATTGGCCTCTATGGTATACCGTTTTTTAAACAAACGTCTCCGCCGACGGTTATAGTGAGAGTGTAATGGTACCATTCTAAGGGGCTGCAACTTCTAAACCAGGCTGAGTAACAAATTATTTGTTTGCAGTTTTGTTCTCTGCACATAGCCTATCTCTAACAAAACCCCAAAATTTGAATTTTTTTCAAGTTAGGTAGGGCCTACCCCTTTTCTATAATTTGACTTTGAAAATGTCCAAATTTGACTTTGGGCCACAGTTTGGAAATACTTTTTGGTATGAAGGGTAAAAATAAATAAATTATAAATAAATAAATAAAAAAAATTGGATTGTTACCTTCGACCCCCTCGGATTTATTGCATCCTGAAATCTGCAAAAACGACTATTAATAGGCCCATCTGACATTGAATATATGACATGCTTGCTTGTTTAGTGTCAATTTTTTAAAGTTGGTTCCATTAGAACTACCTTTATTGAGATTAGCACACAAAATTTCAAACTAATATCACCACCCCTTTTGTAATTGCACAATTGACTGCAAAGTGCAAACCCCTAAATTTGCCATTTTTGCTACGCTGCCTGATGTTTCAAAGGACATAACTTCTAGCCTAAACCATTCAACAAAAAAAATGTGGCCTTCTATCTGCTAGTAGGTAGTTAGGCCTATCAATGGGCCAACTCACACATGTATAAGACAGCTACTTGTAGGTTGCTGCAACCAATGTAGGCATTGGTTGAAATTTCACGTGGAATATCCATATCCTCTAGGCCGCTAGCTCATTCCTGACTATGTTTTTATTTTCTTTCAGAAAAACGTGAAAGATGACTGATTCGATGAAGTTTGGTCCAGAGTGGTAAGTAAATGACATGTCTCCTAAGTCTCACAAGCCTTAAAAGCCCAGTTTGTCTGTTAAGTCTTGAAATAGCCTAGCCTAGGTAGGGCCTACTAGGTAGGCTACCCGACATTGTGTTTTATAACTTCAGGTGTCAGGTTAATGATCACCGGTAGCATTTATTGGATGAGCGAAGCGAAGACTTCAATTTCACTGACCCCCAAAAAATTTAGCTTGGGTGTTTTTTTTTTTTGTTTGTTTGTTTGTTTGTTTTTTTGTTTGTTTTTTTGTCTGTTTGTTAACTCTCTACCAGGCAAACGGCATATCCGATCTTGATGAAAATTTGACAGGACCTTCGAAATCTCTGAACTTAGAGGTGTATTGTTTTTTGGGTACAATCGAAGAAATATTTCTCATGAATATCGTACTTTTACGATTTTTTTCGATTTTTAGTGCGATATTTTCGTGACATTTGGGCCGATTCTGACCAAACGGGTGGGGCTACAACGTTCATATTTCACATGGACATTAAGGTAATGGTGATGTCTTGACCTTTGAAAGAAAAGTTTAAATAGTTAGCCAAAATCTATAGAAATAAAGCTTTTAATATAAGTTTTTTACGGAAAATAATACAATTGACAGGTAACAAAAGAAACTTGACAACAATCAGCTACAATGCGTATTGCGTAGGCAGCAAAACAAAGATGCAAAAGTAAAGATATCCCATGCAAACTAAACATTTTTAAAAGCTCATCCATCAACGCGGCGGGACTTTAGCGTTTTCCTAGTAGACATATTATGAGGTGCGTCCACAAACGCGCATGCCAATATTCAGTGGAGTCAGTGGAAAAATCTCCGCTGACTTTGCTTACAAGCAATTTCGTAGGCCCAGCATAAAGACCGGTTTACATCCAATTAGCGCACCTCAATTAACGTACGCTGCTAGTTGAGCTGAGTGTAATCTTACGGAGCCGTCTATATTCAATTAGCGTTGGTATGCCAAGCAAAGTGATCGCAAAAGTTCGCTCGATTTTAACTTTTCGGACATCAAATTCCAACTCGCAACCTTCTTGTGGTTTGGCCCGTGAGTAGGGGAGTTTCACTCCCTGAAACTAATGGCGAGCTCTGGGTCCTCGTCGGGGAACTTTCTCCTTCCCTTTGACTACCTCCCTGACGGCGACGACAATGACAAAACAGACGCATGATGACACAGACGAAGACAACAACGTGGGGGAACCCCTGCCCTCCCCATATGCTTGTGGCTGGTTCTGACCAGGGCATCGAACTGGTACAAACCAAAAACCGAAAACCAAAAAAACACAATATTTTTCCTGAACCGAAAACTGAACCGAAAACCGAACCGTAACCGAATTTCTTATTTCGGTTTATTTCGTTTTTTTTTCCGGTTAATTTCGGTTTAGGGGGCAGTTTCGGTCACAAAGTCTAAAAATCACCAAATCGCGTAAATTGGGAAAAAAGCAAAGAAAAAGTTTGATTTTCCCTTTCACAAGTCCGGCTTATACCTTTTCATAAGTCCAAAGACACCTGCCTACCACACCTTTCATAAACGCCGACTTCAGAATGTTGTTGTTAACCGTGGAAATCAATTTAAGGTCACTTTAATTTAGTGTAGTAAGGCTAAATGTAAATAGACAACACTCCCCGTCACCGCACCCATTGATTGCCTTAGTCCCGTAACGTTCATTATCCCAGTCTCTCATATCGGCCTCTACAGACACAGACCTGATTTGGACTGAGGAGTGAGGACTGAGGAACATTGTGGAATGTGGACTTTGAGTCAGGTTTTGGGCTTTGGGCATATGTTGGGAATTGATAGATGTGGGCATGTAATTAATGTTAGTAAAAAATGATACTTTTATTGATATTTTGCCTTATAAAATGTAAAATAAAATAAACTGGTTCGAATCGGTTTAAAACGGTTCGAACCAGTTTGAACCAAACCGTTATTTTTAGAAAGGTTGAACCGAACCGAAAAAATAACGTTGTAGGCCTACCAAAAACCGAACCGAAATAAAAATTATTTCTGTTCGATACCCTGGTTCTCACCAACACAGGCCTGTCCACCCCATGTCCCCCCGCGTCACCCCTTACGTTCCTCCCCTTGGAAAGAAGTATACATGGTGATAACTCACACTTGTATAAATTGTTTTATCTTAGAGGCGCGAATAATCTTAGCTGTTAATAAAAGCGCCCTAAAACTACTAATACTTTACCTAGTTAATTTGATACATATGTCACATCCGCAGAACAATATTCGTGGTGTCCACTGCCTGAAATATTCTTCCACCGCTTTACAATTTAAATACCATTTCTTGAATAGGGAATGCTCCTAAAATTTATTTTAAAAATATTCGTAACATTGTTACTAAAAAAAAAAAAAATTCCCAAAAAAAGTCCGCTGAAAAATGTTTTTTACTTGGTTTTATGAGGGCGTGAATATTTGTGTTTAAATTCCGCTCGTAAACAGGCCTAGCTGACTGTGACATCCATGTGACGTCACAGAGAAGTATCGTTTCGTCAGTCTGCTGGTAGGGGTTCCACCGCCTGTCAAATTCATTGGTTCCCAAACAATTCCTAGCAAAACCCTAGCAAAGGCAGTGGGCCCAAGGTCTTGGTTACCATGGAAACCAGAGTCGATAAAGAAGGTTCCCCGGATTAGAGTTAATAATAATAATAAAAACAAAAAAACATGGAGGGAGTTCATGAAGGACAGAACAGATGAAAAGAGAGAAGCTTACAAAAACGCAAAGAGGGAAGCACAAAGAACGGTTAAAGAAGAGAAAGCAGAAGATTGGAAGAAGTTTGCTAAGAAACTGGAGAAAGACTCAGAAGGAAACAAGAAGATGCTGTATGGCATAGTGAAGAGTAAGAGGAAGGAAAGAGGGGGACAAAGGTACCTAACGGATGACTCGGAGAGACTCATTACAGATGCAGAGGAGATCAAGGAAACTTGGAAAGAGTATTTCAATCAATTGCTGAATGCAGGAGCAGATGCAGAAGGCAGAGATGTAGAGTTGGAAGGGGTGGCGGAAGAAGAAGATGAGAATGGACCGACCTGGCAAGAAGTGGAGATGGCATTAAAAAGGATGAAGAATGGGAAGACTGCAGGAGTTGACGAACTGGTGGTGGAAATGATCAAAGCTGGGGGCCCAGTTGTTATGCATTGGCTGTACAGAGTGATTAGAGTGGTATGGAGGGAAAAGAAGGTGCCAAGAGATTGGGAGAAAGGGGTGATTGTCCCTATATACAAGAAGGGTGATCGAAAAAAATGTAGTAACTACAGGGGGATCACTTTACTATGTCACACAGCAAAGATTTATGAAAGGATTGTTGACAGAAGAATAAGGGAAGAGGTTGATCACATGTTGAATGAGGAACAATACGGTTTTAGAATGGGGAGATCCACAATAGATCCTATATTCATACTTAGACAGGCCATGGAAAAGAGTTGGGAGCTGGGTAAAAAAATGAGTATGGTCTTCCTAGACATCGAGAAGGCTTATGATAGTGTGCCAAGGAATGTAGTGTGGGAAAGCTTGGAAAGAAAAGGGGTGGACAAAGGACTGATAGACAGGGTTAGAAGTATGTATAGTATGTGAAAGCTGTATAAAAACACAGTTTGGGCTGTCAGGGTGGTTCCAAATAACACAAGGACTGAGGCAGGGAAGTGTGCTGTCACCACTGCTATTTATAATAGTGATGGATGACATCCACAACAAAGTAAAGATGGAGGGAACGGAAAAGAGGTAGAGGTTATGCTGTTTGCCGATGATTTCGTGGCATGGTCGGAGCATGAGGAGGTACTCCAGAGGTACACAGACCTGTGGAAGAGGCACATTGAAGAGGCCGGCATGAAGATAAGTGTGATCAAGAGCAAGGTTGTTACTATGCCAGGAGCAAGGAGATGTAAGGAATACCATGCAGAGATCAAGATTGGAGCAGAAACCCTGGAGGTGGTGGAGAGTTTTGGATACCTAGGAAGTGAAATAATGGCAAGCGGGAAGATCAAAAAGGAAATCACTAACAGAATCCAAAAGGCCAGCAACTTCTACCAGTGCGTAAAAGGCCTGGTGTGGGATAGGGATACCTATACAGTGCAAGATGACACTATACAAGACCTACTTCATACCGATCCTCACATATGCGGCAGAAACCTGGACTATGGGTGACAGAGAAGAAAGCCAAATTCAGGCGGCGGAGATGAGATTCCTGAGGAGCACAGTGGGCAAGACAAGAAGAGATAGAATTAGAAATACAAACATCAGAGAGATGCTTGGGGTGGAGAAGTTAGGTGACAGGATGGGAAGGACACGTCTGAGATGGTTTGGGCATATGAAACGAATGACGGAAGAAAGGATGCCCAGGAGAAGTATGAGAAAAGAATCGAAGGAAGAAGAAGACGGGGGAGCCACGGAAGAGAGGGAAGGAGACCATAGCAAGAGACCTACATACTAGAGGAGGGAGCTGGAAGATTGTAGCAGAGACTCGATTGTGGGAGGATAGGAAGAAGTGGAAGAATTTGGTCGCGAAACCCAAGCTGACCCTGCCAGAAGCAGGAAACGGCGATGGATAATGATGATGATGAATAATAATAATAAATGGTTTATTGTTATAGTATCTACATTTTGCAAGAAGCGTTTTCAGATGTACAGACAAAATACAGAAAATATAGAGAACAGTAAATTTTATAGCTATAAATTATTATGTAAATAAATTGACAAGAAATATGTTCATGAATTACACTTTCATAATCTTGAGTCTAAACTAAACTTAATTAGCCCTATACTAGGTTCTCATCTAAATACTCGTTTATGGAGTAGTAAGCTTTTGAGATATAAGGAACTTTTTTACAGAGTATTTAAAACGGTCTAATGAGCCTATGTTTTTTAGTTCAGTCGGTAGTTTATTAAACAATTTTATGTGTGTGTAATCAGAGTTTGTTTGGGTTAAATTTTTTTTTTTTGAATTGAAGTTGGTAATAGATCAAACAAAGTGCAATGTTGAATAAACAAATTTGCAGATAAGTAAGGTATTATTCGTTGACAATGCATGTTATAATATGTGTACATTTTTATATTATACATTATCATTATTAGGTGTAGGCTCATGCCTCAGACAAACTATTAGAACATATTAAATTGCTTGACATGGATTTGACTACATTCAATTCCAGCCGGCGAGCGTGTGGTGCAGCGCGTGCGCGGAGATCTATTCAACTATTACTTTCCTATGACGTCACGTAATGTCGGGAGCGTTTTAGTCCCGCTTCGCCACTAGCCAATTTAAAACCATCATAAATACACCAAAAATCGTTAGTTTTTAAAATAAATTTATATTTGTGAGTATTTCTTATTAGCCTATATTTTATGTCAATGACAATTAAGTCGCATAGGCCTAATAGAGTTGAGGAGCATTCCCTATTGAATCGTAATGTTGCGGCTAATAAACATTTTTTAACATAACCTAATTTGCTTAGGTAACTTAGCATATCTTTTTTATTTTTCGTCTAGTTTGTCATACCTAGGGCCTTTTATTTAATTATGCACAACGGTCTTCTTATTACGCTCATGCAGACCAACAAATTTTTGTACAACAAGGGGAGATCCGATTACAAGGACTCGATAAAGAAGGAGAATGTTTGTATGAGCATTGCAAGCTTGTGCAGGTCTATTCTCGTAGATGTGTCTCATCCAACATCTTCTCTTTCTAGTCCTAGTGGCCTCACGTCTTCTTTTTAAATACTTAGCTCAATAAGAGAACTAAAAGGAGTAGGCCTAATGCATGCAGGCGTGCAATAGTAATCTAGCCCGAGAGCATTTTTACTAGACCTTAATCAAATATGTTATATTGATGTAAAACATAATACGTGAATGCTTTCAAGTCACAATATTATTTGCCGGATTTGAGGAGTGCATGTAGGGGACTAGGTTGTGATCGGAAACTATTTTTCCCCATACTAATAATAAGATGAGCCTAAATTAAGAGAACCAACTTATTTTGTGTACATATTTGGAACGATTTTCCATGCTATGTAGCCCACAAGGCCACAACTACTGGAAATTCGTAAGGTTATCGGCAGGAAATATTATGAATTTTTGAACAGCAATTGGGAACTCTGGAAAAAGTAGGCCTACTCACCCGTCGGGCTAGTGAAATGAGATTTTTACTAGCCCAAGAAAAGCCTTGGGCGAGCGTTAATTTCGACCCCTGAATGCGTGATCAACTTCGTCCATCACGGTTGACTAGGGCTAGGCCTAGGCCTACCTACTTTTGACAATGACTGAATGACATAACCTGGAACTTTGTAAGGGCTAGAGGAATTCCCACGGAAACACAGACTGCTTTATGATAGGTTGAAGCCTAATTGCAGAAAGATGATGTAAACAGCTACCAAATTCGTGGAATTTGCGTGTGTTAATTGACGGGCGCTAATTGGATGTAAGCACGGCTTAAGAAGCAGATTAATTTCAGGTTAGTCCACTAACTACGAGCTAAGACAGCCGCTGAATATTGTGTAACAAGTTAGCAGTAACACATTGGCCTAGCATAATACAAACCTCTGGACATTCATCGTTCACCAACAGATGATTACAACAGACTCAAACAGGCAAACTAAAAACAGCAGATGTTAGTGCAGTCTTGTGAATTCTAATCCAATGACTCGTTGGCATGGGCTCACGGTCAAAAGAGCGCGGCAACAAGCGCGCCGCCCAATAGAGCGCGACAATAAGGGCGCCACCCATAAGAGCAACAGACCAATAAGGTCGACAGGTAAATAAGAGCGACTAACCAATAAGAGCGACTCCAAAAAGAGCGAATGGCCAATAAGAGCGACATGCCAAAAAGAGCCAACGACCAAAATGAGCGACTCAAAAAGAGCAAATGACCAATAAGAGCGACAAGCCAACAAGAGCGAATGACCAAAAAGAGCGAATGGTCAATAAGAGCGACTAGCCAATAAGAGCACCAGGTCAATTATAGCGCCAGCATGAGTTAGCATTGACAAAGTTGCTCCACACTAGGAAAACGCTAAAGTCCCGTCGCGTTGTTGAGCGAGCACCGATACGTGCAACACGACCCGAGTACGACATTCCCATAATGTTACATACCAATAAGTCTTTAAGGTCTTGACCGATTTAGCTGAAAATTTGTAAAATAGGAGAGAATGGATAAAATCCACCGCCATCTAGAGGACTTTGACATCATTTCTTTGGGAAAACTATTTTAACTCTTGATTACTTCTAGGTGGCAGTGCATAGTGACCAGAATTCTCGTGCGAATTTTCGTTGCCATGGTAATGTTACTTTTGTTAAAATGTAATTTCTATCTTTACACTACTTATCGGATCAAAATAAAATTAACATATTCGTGACCGGACGGACATTCTAAGTGATTTGGCTACCTCAGATTTTGTCGCCGTTTAGTTTTAAAAAAAACTTTAGATTACGTAACTTTAATGTAACTTTATAACTTTTTGAACGCTTTTGCCACAAAACTAATGGCATTCAATCGGGAACGAAGCTTGCGGATGGTCAAAATTTCAACTCGATCCGAGCCTCCGTTCGACCGCTATCATGAGCCAAAAAAGCTGCGCGACTTTCCGTTGCCATGGTAACGGTACTTTGTTATAATGTAATTTCCATCTACACTACTTATCGGATCAAAATAGAATTAACATATTCGTGACCGGACGGACATTCTAAATGATTTGGCCACCTCAGATTTTGTCGCCGTTTACTTTGAAAAAAAAACTTTCGATTAACTTTAATGTAACTTTTTAAATTTTTGAACGATTTTGCCACAAAACTATACAGCAACCCGCATAGGTGGTATAGTGTGATTCAGATAAGGTGGTGGTCGCCGAGGGATCGCAGCACTGTCGTCCACGCACTATGGCCACAGGATCGGCAAAAAGTAAATAAAATAACGGTCTCTAAAACTGCTTTCGGAGAAAAACACGACTATTTTAAAGCCAAGCCTTGCCCAATATATCCTAAAAATAAAGTATTTATGAAGTGTATGAATAAAATCAAGACTTTTTGATGCTCCTAAACATTGACATCACATCTGGCGAGGTTGGCATTATAACAGCTGGAACTTTGGACACAGCATAACCAACAAGGCAAAAAACACTTTCGTAATCGTGATTACTTTAAAATCATTATTTCGCTGAAATACTGACTCTGTGGGACGTACTACTTTATTCACATCTTATAAAATGTTGATTTCTGTCGATAAAATATCACGATAACATGACCAAATACGGTAGGCCCTACCTAATGCCAGTTGTATGTAAATTGTCAACGTTGGCGTCCGTGCTCTCGCTTGACCTTGACGGCCGCCACCTTATCTGAATCACACATTATGTACATGTGTGCAAAATTTCAGGTCGATCAGAGAAACGGTGCGACCTGTACCGAAGCAGTAACAGAAAAAAAAACAAACAAAAAAAACGGTACTTGTTCATTAACGGGACCCCCCTCAATTTTTTGTTAAGTGGTCCCCCCATCGTCGTTTTTTGCCTATTTCTGTTTACAATAAATATTTACAGTTTGCGAGGAGTTGAATATGACTGACAGTAAACTTGACTCACACGTTCAACGTGACTCACGGGAGTACAGTCCATTGGAACGCGTAGGCCTACATGAGAGCAGTCGTCGCCGTGCAGCTGACATTGACGTTCACGGACACCAAATGAACCTTCAAAACCTTGAACGTCGCTATTTTAAACGAAAGTATTTTTCCATTGACAGTCCTATATATTTAAAATAGCGACGTTAAAGGTTTTGTAGGTGGAGTATATTGGCGTAGGCCGTGTCACTTTTGGCGCAAAGTATGTAGCCGGAAAGTATGTTTTTTAGGCTTTGTTCGACATTATTGTGTTTTCCTGACCTCGTGAAACTTGGATGGAGTAGTTGTACTAGTAGTTATGATTGTCTAATGAAATGTTTTTACTGAATTTTTACATTTTTTGGAGGGGGTCCCCCGTTAATGAACAAGTACCAAAAAAACAGACATTCGAGCCATAAGAGTCAAGTGGAGACGCTCGCTACGCTCGCTCAATAAAAATACTAGGAAAACGCCAAAGTCCCGTCGCGTTGTTGAGCGAGCACCTGTACGTGCAACAACGACCCAAATACGACATTCCCATAATGTTACATACCAATAAGTCTTTAAGGTCTTGACCGATTTAGCTGGAAATTTGGTAAATAGGAGAGAATGTTGTACTTATTGACCACACAAAATTTCATAACGATCGGAACATTTTTATTTTTTTTTTTTTTTTAATTTTTAATTTTTTATAACCATCGGATTTTGTTCAAAAACTATACAGCAACCCGCCTAGGTGGTATGTACATGTGTGAAAAATTTCAGGCCGATCAGAGAAACGGTGCGACCTGTATCGAAGCAGTAACAGAAAAAAAAAAAAATACCGACATTCGAGCCATAAGAGTCAAGTGGAGACGCTCGCTACGCTCGCTCAAAAATAAAAATAGATAGGCCCTACCTGTATAAATGGTAGCAAAATTAGCGAAATTCGCTCTAAATAGTGTCTCGTTCTTTTTGGCATGTTGCGGCCATTCGCTCTTAGTGGCCTGTCGCTCTTACTGATCATTCGTTCTTACTGATCATTCGTTCTTTTTGAGTCGCTCTTATTTATTTATTTATTTATTTATTTATTTATTATTTATTATTTATTTAACGTCTATCCTATTCAGTTATAAAAACTGATTTACAAAGGAGGACAACATTCGCTCTTATTGGCCTGTCGCTCTTATTGGTCATTCGCTCTTATTGGCCTGTCGCTCTTATTGGTCATTTGCTCTTTTTGGAGTCGCTCTTATTGGCCTTTCGCTCTTATTGGTCTGTCGCTCTTATGTCCCTTTCGCTCTTATGGGCGTCGCTCTTATTACCGTGCTCTTCTTGGTTTTGACCTTATTGCGGCGCTCTTATGGGCGGTTACCGTTGGCATGTGTTCCACATTTGAGTGACCATGATGCCTAAATAGGCCTAAACCATAAGTGGTAAAAAAGTATTTATGGTCACTTAGGAGTGAAATCATATTGGACAATATGTTGCAAGGGTTTAAAATTAACTTCTAATTCTGGTTAATATGCCTTTGTCATTTTAATTTAGGCATAGGTAATCTAACTCATTTGCATTTCTGCAAACTTACTAAATGGGGATGTTAATCGGTAGGTTTTATTCATTTCTTGACCGGTGCATGCAGTTGCAGGTTCAGGGTTCAGGTCTATGTATCCAACTTCTCATTGTTTGTTATCAGTTCCACTGTTCAAGAAAAAATAATCTCATGGTAGCCTACTGGTGTTCAGTGGCGAAGCGTCGAGGTAGGCATTGAGACAGTGTAGGGATGGAAAAAAGCGGGTAGGCCTAGTTTCCTAATCGTTTTAACCCCCCCCCCCCCATTTTAAAAATAATTCAAATAAATACAGCAAGTCATCATTTTGTAATTACTGTACCTACCTTAGTTTGGCTTCAGCCAGTCAGTTAAATAATTACATCTTCATTCATTGATACACAAATGCAATTATTCTGTGAGTAGTTTAGAACTGAGAATACTACATTCAAACTCTCAGGTAGTAAAAGAGTCCAAACTCCAGATAGGCCTACTTCATAAATTATACCTCTGGTCACTCGTTCGCAGAGTCACTGACTGAGCATCGTACGAAAGGAAGTGCGAGGATTCGTTGAATCACGGCCAGGGTTGCGGTGAGGGGGGGAAGTGAAACGGCTGGCGTTGAGATTGCCTAGAATCAAACACAAAAGAAGATAGTTTATGGTAGGGGTTGAAAAATCCCAGGCGGCAGGTCGCCACAGCGCCTAGAATTTAGGCCCTGGCGACTAACTAAATGTCAACAAAAAACATTTTTTATATTTTTTATATGACTAACAACAGAAATGCTAAGCAATCGAAATTAACATTACACAAAAACATTAACAAAATTGAGATTTAACCCTGATGTGACCGTAGAACATAGATAGGCCTACCCTCTACCCCCATAGAACATGAAAATTGAAAACCTACATGACATTGACACTAATCCAATCTATTCTATTAAACTATTATGCATGGGCCTAGGCTAGCTGTTGTTCATGAAGTATTTGAGGGCTAGGCCCTATATAGGCCTAGCTATTGGTGCTGCACCAATGGATTCCATTTTAACTAGGCCTGCCTCCTCATTACTGGAGCCTAGGCTTGTATTTATGTAGGCCTACTCTTTGGATGGGTAAAAACCCGATTAAATCTCAGCCACTCCGGCTTGTCACGGATGTTACATTTCACTCTTTATAGAGCTAAAAATCTTAAATTATCTAATTAATTGTAATGTTTTATACTGAAACAATTGTGTTTACACACTACCTACTATAAGGTGAAAAAGATTTTTAAATGAATTGTAATTTTTAGATATATTGAGTGAAATGTGGTGTCACGGATGTTACATTGTTTGGGAAGTGGATCCCGGATCATCATCAAAAGATAGAAAATTCAGGTCCCTGGCCCAGACAGCTACATTTCCATATACATAGAGCTTAAATCCATGAAAGATGAACCCTTATAATCACCCATTCATTGTTTTTAAAAAAAATGATATTAATTATTATGATTTTTTGTGTGCGTCACGGATGTTACAATGGTTTTTGTCACGGATGTTACACACACTTTGCCGTGCCAGTTTCTAACCATTTTCAATTTATATTACTATGTTATTCTTAGTTACAAATTCAAGCACTCCTTATCTATAGTATCTACTAGGAAAACGCTTAAGTCCCGCCGCGTTGTTGGATGAGCGTAATTGGTGCATTGACCTGCCATGTGTTATGCAGATTTTCTGTTGTTTTGTGAAAAAATTATTACTAAGTCGATTTTTTAAAATTAAATTAAATTAAATAAAAAATTAACTTTATTCTTTTATTTTTTCTTAATCGTAATTTTAAAAAAAGAAAAAAATCGTAAAATTGCTATTTTCATAACAAATAATTATTCGATTGCGCTCAAATTTTACACGAATATAATAATTCATAAAATAAAGGTTCTGTAAAAAAAATCATTACATAGGATAAAGCATGTAGGTGTTATTAGTGAAAGAATTGTTAAAAAAAATAAAAAACCCGTAAAATTTCGATTTTCATGAGAAATAATTTTTCGATTGTTCTCAAATTTCACACGAATATCTTAATTCATAAAATTAAGGTTCTGTAAAAATATCATTAAAATCGGATTAAGCATGTAGATGTTATAAGTCGAAGAAATTTTTTAAAAATCGAAAAAAATCGAAAATTTGCGATTTTCATGAGAAATAATTTTTCGATTGCGCTCAAAAACGTGGCAGTTATAAGTTCCGAGATTTCGAAGGCATCCACAAAATTTCATCGCAATTTGGAGTATGGGTTTAGCCGGAATCGTGTTAACAAACAGCAAAAAAACAAAAACATACCGGATTTTTTTCTCCAGTGTAGTGAAATGGAATCTTCGCTTCGCTCGCTACGCTCATCCAAAAATTTTTGGGTTCAAAATAAAATTGTAAAATAAAATAGGCTAAATGCGATGTTAAGGAATTGCTGAGGCTGGTGCGGAGACAAGTTTAGACACTAGCATTCTGGTTTTTCTGGGTAAACGGTTTATAACACTGTTATCAAATTTCACACTATTGGTAATAAAGAATAAATCTATGCTATCCAGTAGGCCAACGCGTATTTCTAAATTACCCAATTAATTGATTTTGAATTAAAATTTAGTTAAATCACCGAAATTTACTCCATTTTGGTCATTTATTCCAAGTAAACAGATTTTTTTTAACTCAAATATGCATAGGCTACTGGATAATATCAACGTTTAAATCAATGTGAACGCGTAGTTTAACTTGTTTTTATCTTAAGATAAACGGTTTGGTGGGAATTTCCAGAATTGGAATCCTTGTTTTGGATTTCTTTTTTTTCACGTTTTGGACTTAAACGTCTGGCAATGGATTTTTAAGGCTTAATTATTGCAACCAATTGCGGATATAAATATAAATGTACTTTAATAACATCCATGCAAAATTTGGTAATACAGTAAGAACCCTCTTATCCGATCTCCGCTTATCCGATGTACCGTGTTAACCGAGCCGCCAAAAAAAAAAAAAAAAAAAATTAAAGTTTTAAATACGTAAATAAAACATAAAAATAATTACAGACGCCGCGCCGCACTTTTTTAAATGTACTCGCATACATTTGAAGGCATGCCTTACGAGTGAGTGCAAAGGAGATAGATCGGCGATATATCTCGACTTTCGAGCAGTGTGCATCAGTGTCACTGAGCATATAGAGTTCAGTGGTCAGTGTGCGTCGGGCGCATCGCCGGTAAGTGTCAGTGTTACTGAGCATATAGAGATCAGTGTGCGTCGCGCGCCTGCGCGTGCGCATACGATCCAACCATCTCATCTCACACACAGCTGTTCAAAGATGGTCGTTGTGGAACTAGATGCAATCATGTTTCAACCGATTCACGAAATTCGTAATCACGACGCATGAATTGTTATTCCTGGGCTTATCTTATTTCTTTCCCAGACTTATCTTGCGTCGTGAGCTTCAGCGCGGGCATAGTAGTGAGAGGTTTTCCCACATGAGAAAGAGAGCTAGGCCTAGGCCTATGTTTGCATTGTAGGCCTAGGCCTACTGCGTCGAGTTTAGGCCTAGGCCTAGGCCTAGACATACGTTTTTATTACGACATGTAGGCCTAATTGTGTACGTGTGTTCGTGAGCTTGAATTACAAGCTATTAAATCATTTAGTATACCCTGTATGAAGTGTATCGTGTGTATTTTATGTTCCTTTATCCATTACATGTGTCATATATCATTTTACCACATCAGGCTATGCTACGAGAGCAAATAAACAATTGATCCGCGCCATCCGAGTTTTTCGCAAATCCGAGGTGCCCCCGGTCTCATCCAACTCGGATAAGAGAGATCTTACTGTATTACCAACCGTTCAGCAGAAATCATGAACACCTGAGTGCGCGCATTTGAGTTGGGCCAAGCTCGGCTCTTAACTCCAGTATTTCCGTAGTTGTATAATATAATTATAGTTTTCCAACATGTTATGTTTTATAAATGTTTACATAAACTTAGAAAAAGGTAGGGTAGTGTTGTTTTTATAATAATACAAACTTTTACAAACATGTAATAGGCTACAAATACTATCGAAGTTTGAAATAACAGTGACAAGGACCAAACATTTCCCGTATTAAAAATCTAGACAAGAAAAAGATTAGGCTACACATCAGCAATTTTATTTTTAAATAAACCCCTTCAATCCAATTGATTGATCATATTTCAAGTGTGTAATCACATCACAGTCTTTGAACAACATCCGCGACATGTAACATCCGCGACACGTAACATCCGTGACATGTAACATCCGTGACACTGTTTCTCAGAAATGTTTAAAGCTATGAACACTTAAAAAATGTTAAAGGTTAGCCTCCAAGTACATTGTCAACATCACCAACTTGTAGCAAAATATAAGAACTATTATACACCAAAAAACAACTTATTTGCCTTGATTGTCACGTATGTTACATCACAAACATGATTACATATATTCATTAATAAATGGTGTGATATAATTACATAAAGACTTGAAATTCACAGTTTAGATTCTTCACACATAACCTTTTCTTATGAACTGCTTAAAATGGAGGTACCAGCTTATTCTTTAGAATACCAGGCTGCCAACTTTTTGTAAAAAAATCACCTTCCACTTGCACCAACAAAAGCTATAATTTCAATGGCAAATGCAGACTAATAGTTATTTTACAAAAAAAAACTATATTTGGTTTCATAAAATTACATGCGTCATCTTTCTAGGCCTAATGGTAAAAACATTTTTTTTAAATTTAATTTTTTTGATTTTTTGTACTTTTCCCCTTTTGAGCCGGAGTGGCTGATCTATAAGAAGCCATTTATCCCAGCTGATAATGCTTATCTGTAACTGTGCACTCTACAAGAGTGGATAATAAATCCTCCAAACCCATTTTACGGGCACTTACGTTAAATTGTATATGCAAAAATTTTCAACTACTGCGAATTTGCCTCCGGCGGCTGGGGTTTCGCCCCAGACCCCGGTTTTCCCGCACAACGTCCCTGACTCCTAACTTTCTTCCCCTGGCTCCTACATTTTGAGATATTTTTCGACCCCTGGTTTATGGCATTGGAAGCAAGGATAAACCCAAAAGTCTAACCAGCCTTGCTTTAGGGATGTCGAGTGTTTCGACAAGGGAAGAATATTTTTAGTATTCATTTTGGCCTACAATTTTTGTGAATTTTAACAAATTAATTTTTATACAAGTATGGCAGGCCGCTGTCAAGTTGTTCAAGGAACTAACTCTGGTTATGCGTATTTAATGATGGGGACGCATGGAAATCAAAGATTGTACAGAAGATCAAATTAAACGGTGTGACTCAGTATGAATGGTGTTTGAAGTAACCTTGCTGATGATGACAACATGCATGCAGAATCTGCTTCTTGCATGGCCCTACCACAGGTTTGGTTATGTGTTGTGAGTTTTGTTTGCATGTAGTTAGCTGATTTTTAGTGGCCACCATCTGCCTGATGAGTTCCAGAAGGACGAAACGCGTCGTGGATTAAGGTAACAAACTTTAAATTAGCTGCAGTTGTCATCAGCAGGTGAAAAGTTTTGTCGCCCCCAGCCCTTCAGGCTGGGATTTATGTTCTCTTTGCTTTCCCAACCTGTCAACCCTTCTCCAATTTATTAATCTTTTATCTTGTTAGACCTTTTTAACTTGTTTGTCCATCTAGTATGTTGTTGTTACTATGTTGTTATGCCAGGATTACTGAAGAGTTTACGCGGGGGGGGGGGGGGGGGGGGGGGGGGGGGGGGGGGGGAGACGACAGATCTAAAACACAGCCGCAAACAAAATTAATGAATGTACATAAGTTAAAAACCCAAAATTAAGCAAGTTGATTGCATTCAATACAATTTTTTAAGTTTTCTTTGTTATCACAATATGGTGTATATTGTGTATATTCCAACATTAGCAAATCGTTGTGCAACCGACGTAATTTTCCTCTACAAACTTTTTCAAAACTTCATCGACACGGATCTACTTCAAGATATAAACTTTCACATCCCTACAAGATTTACAAGAATTACATCCCTTCAAATTCCATGTGCTCGTATTGATTTTTAAAATTTTCCCCCATCAACCGAATTCAAGATACCTACACACAATATTAGCCAGTTGGCCCATTGATACAGAAATTGACTATCAGACCACTTGAAACCACTGTTTAGTCCTTTTGCCAGATTAAAACTGAAACATGAACGTATTTATAATTTCTAAACACCCGGTATTCAAATTTA
>JAMZAV010009381.1:0-24635 GCA_024449915.1 Sweltsa coloradensis | reverse complement strand
TGAAAGAAAAAGAAAAGAAAACAGAAAAAAAGAAAAGGAAATGAAAAAAGGAAGAAAAAAAGAAAAATAGAAAAGAAAACAAAACATAAAAAAAAACAAAACAAAAAAATGATTTATTAGACGATCCCACTCAACGAATAGAGGTTTGCCAAAAATCAGGAACAGCAAATCAGGAGTATAATCAAAAAACTTTCGCGGAAGAAACCTTCTTGTGTTCAATTTTCATTTTTGTGTTCAAATCTTGATAACAGTTTAGTCCAAAAAATCTTGACACTTATAAAGGAAAAGTGCAAACAAACGCACAAAACGCAAAAAAAAACGCTCATCCATCAACGCGGCGGGACTTTAGCGTTTTCCTAGTATATAATTATATCAGATATATAATTATTTAAAATTGTTCATGTTAAACTGATCACAGCAATGATACAGGACACCTAACTCAAGTTGCAAGCTCCATCAGTAGGCGGCAACCAGACAATTAGGCAGAAAAAATTAAAATTGAAAATACATTGATTATATCTTTCCCTAATCAAAGCAATAAGAGCAAACAAGAGAAAAGCAAAATCATTAATAAGAACTTATGAAGGTAAATTAAACCCATTACACAAACACACAGACAATAACCTACAAATAAATAGTAAAAATCAATCTTTGTCTTTTGATTCAATCATTGCTTCAATTTTACTTTAAATTGTACAATTCTAGATCAGTAAAACTGGCTTCTAATATCATAAGAAATTGAATTCCAATAGGATAGCCTCTGTACATAAAGGGACTTTCTAAAGCTTCAGAATTTAATTAGGAACTTTATTTCTATCACGATCAAAAATTTTAAAAAATATTGGGTAGAATACCTAAAACGTATCTTCAATACTTTGTATGTATTTACCAGCACGCTACACTTCATTCTTTCCCTTTCAATCGTGAAACAATCAGACTGCAATTAATCTTGGCTCAAGGGAAATGAATCAAACAGATGGTCAATTCTACTCTGGAGTACAACATACTCAGTTTCGTCTTACTGCCCAAACCACAACCCAATAATCAATAATAAGTCGCATTTAATATCTTTTTTATTTGTTCCCAAAAATTGTTGTTGTAAATGCATTGTTGGTGAATGCAACTATTTCAAATACTTATTTAAATGTAGTTTATTGTTGTTTCTGCATCTATGTAATTAGATTTATTTAGTTGTCCCCCTTTTGAAATCAGTTTTTATAACTGAATAGGATAGACGTTAAATAAATAAATAAAAAAATGAAATACAAGTAAATACCGTTCAATCTATTTGTTACAAACTTTTTACGGTGTAGGCCTCCATTGTTTCAATCCCCCTACCCTCCCCACACAAGGGGACACACTTTCAAAATGCGAAGTACAAATATCTACAATACAAACTGACTAATGGCGTTTTCCATGGTATGCACTCGGCGGTGCAGAGATGTCATTGTTGTCAACCTCCATTTGAATAACATTACAAAACTGACAAATGAAAAGACAAGTGGCAAATCAGTGCGCACTAGGGCGCACTAGTGCAAACCTGAGAGCGGCAATGGAAAACGCCATAAATACAAAGTATGTGCCACCTTACCTTGGCTGAAGGTAGGATCGGTGTCAGTAGGCCTAGGCTAGGGCTTCCCGGGGAGGGCGGGGGGGGATGGAGGAATGCCGTAATTCAAAGGTCCACATGCAATTTCTTTATCACTACATTTGGTCTAAAAAACGACCACCGGCTTCGAACTATGACTCATTCTGAACGTACAATTACGATAAACATTATGCATTATGAAAACACTTGTTTCGCGTTGTTCCCGACAGAGTGCGAATTAACGACTCTGCAGAGGGATGGGATGGCTTAGAATAGTATTTCGTTAGCAAACCGGGCCGGGGGCGAAGCCCCAGCCTTCGGAGGCGAATTTTTTTGGGGTATTATTGCCTTGAGATGGCCTTAGAAGCGATCTGAGGAAAATATTGGGGTATTATTGTCCCCAAGATGGCCTTAGAAGCGATCTGATGAAAATTTTTGGGTCAATTATTGCCCTCGAGATGGCCGCAGAAGTGATCTGAGGAAAAATTTGGCGGTATTATTGCCCTCAAGATGGTATTAGAAGCGATCTGAGGTATTATTTTGAAGGAATATGTGTAAATTGACGCATTATTTATTAACTTTACGAGATACATATGTTATGACTTATGAAATGAGATGGGAATCCAGAGGTGGGGATTTAGCCATCCCTGGCGGGGTTTACCTTTCAGTAAAACAGAGCCACGGATGAAATTACCAGGGGGGGATATCCCCCTACCCCCCCCGTCAATTCGCACCCTGGTTACCGGGGATATGAGCACTTTAGTCGCACTATAATGGCATTCACGCCGACAATTCAGTGGGGGAAACCCTAGGGCCACACTTGACACTGGTCTTTTTCAAGACCCCTAATGTTCCCAAATCATAGTTTGAAAGGTTTGGGACGAAGGTTTAAATAGAATATTGGTTTACTGCTGTCAGCCACTCAGCCCGTCTTCATTTAAATTCCAATCGAGAAAGGTACTGAAAACAACCATGCATATGCCATTGCATTATAACAAGCGTTATTTTAACGTTTTCATAATATAACGTAGGTTAATCAATTCCTTGTCAAAGATGGGTCTGTGGGTTTTTTTAATTTTAATTTTAACCAAATTTTTAAGATTTGTTCGCAAAATAACTTGACAATGTATTAACTTATTTTACGTCATCCTATGCAGTTATAAAAAAATGATTTACAAAGGACAACTAAATTAAATTTTTATATGCCTATATACACATGGATAACGGTGTAATCGTGTACACAAGAGTAAAGGGAAAACATCCTGGATTCGAACGTGGAACGCAGGACAACAGTAATATGAAATAACCCACGGGTTCTGCAGTGGTTTATAAACTATTGAAGGGTACTTAGTCATTCGTGTAGCATACCGCTACTCCTCTAGACAAGTTAATAATTAGTTATTATTCTGTAATTCGTCGAATATTCAATACACACTTTTGAATGAAAATGATGCTAAAATCCCCTTTCAAAAACTCAAATAGGGAAAAAGGGGGCAGGCTAGACAGTGTGTGAAGTATAATTTTTACTCGACTTCATAAATAATTAAATGATAAGATTAAAAAATATTAGTTACATTACTGGCCAGTGATTGAGTTTTACACAATACATTAATTTATAGTCTGCGAACCTTTTACAAATCCCAAAAAAAACAACCCTTTCGAAAAGAATTTGTTGAGGTTGAAAGGCGCATGACGAATAAATAGAGGTATTTTACAACCATTTACCAGGTTAACAATATGAAATGGGATGACGGGTGTGGGGTCTCTTGTATAAGTGATAGTTAAATCGTGTCATTTTTTTTCATTTACTGAAATATAATATATAGTTTATTCAATTCATCAAGTCAAAACAAGGCCTAAAATGTTTTTTAAATCGAAATTGTAGCTCAATTCTAAGCGGAATTGCAAAACAAATAACATGAACTTTTGATATGATTTAATCGGATATTTTCTTAAAAACGAAGATAAACACTTCTCCAAAAAAACGAAAATGCTTAGAAAAATGTAAATAAGACAATGAATTTATTAAAATAGAGATAAGTCCTATCAACTTCACTTTAAGTTAGAGACGGTTTTCGTCTTTTGCACAAGGGGGTTCACTTTGATAAAAAACACTCCGGAGCATTTTTCATTTGGAACCCTTTCTAAGGGTTGTACAAAATGCGAATTTGTTGCCCACTGAACAGTCGATGTGAACTCCATTATAGTCACTGGGACTGCGAGGGATTGGATACACAAAGACTTTGGGGCAAAGCCTTAGACGGTCTAAGGGCAAAGCGGGCGCGTTCCTTTCGTTTCTCGCAGCGCAGTTCCAGTTATCGCCGCTAGGCCGCAGCACCGCACGGTCAGCCTGCAAGGTGACGCGTAGGCAGCCCGCTGTACACCACAGAATCCTTGATCAATGCATGATCAGTGTAGGCTACATCTCTGTATCTACAGAGGCTACAGCATGCAAGGATGGGCCCTAAATTAATTCTTCTTTCTATTTTTCTTTGTCTAAATTATTTACATTACTTTTGGGTTTTTTTGACATAAATGAGCCAATGAGAGTCTTTTTACCACTTGAATATCACATGCAGCATTTTCTTTCTGCGTTTAGTCTATTTATATATTAGTTAGCTACTATATCGGCCTACATTAATTTGTGTGTGCATTTTACTCTTTTAAATTTGTAACGGACATAAGCATTAACTTATAAGGGAGATTATAGATTAATCAACCAATCACCAACACTTTTTAGTTAATATTTATGACCTTTACATACGTAATACAACTTCGGATTGTCAGTAGGCCCTAGTATATACGGGTTGTACGAAAAGATACATACTGATAGGATATTGTGGGGCCTTGTCTGTAAATTGAATGAAAAATCACCACCCGAACTAATTACCTGTAGGATTGGATTGGATATTGCTTAACATAATGCTCTTCGGCTATTCGAGACGATGAGTGGTGATAGATGAGGATGAACCCATGAAGTATGAACAGAAGGGAGGAACGAAACCTGGTACCGGCACGTAGCCTACCCCTTTCGAAAAGTGCCAAGGGGACCAACTGCTTACTGTCCCATCCGAAAGGACGGTGTACCTTGCAGTCATATCATTAGTCATATAGGTTCCTCCACTAATCCGGACTGCCGAGCAGACGTCGAGGCGAACGAAGCCGTTACACTACCTCTCGAACCCTCCATCTTCTCTAACCAGCGGAATACGTGAGTTTCGGGGCAGAGCGGGCACCCATATAACACTGTATGTTCTTACAGTTGAACTCATATGTTCTTTCCATGCATGCATGTTGTCAATGGACACCTAGGGCGTTTTAGACAGTAGAAGTGTCTCATGTTAGATGCAAATATATGCTTATATATTTTTTCCTATTGAAAGTTAATCTGCTTTTCATAATTTGTTTGCCAAGTGGGGGTGTGAATTTGGAATGCATGTTATGTTTTTGCATGTTTGAGTGAAATATTTTTTTTGCACAGTTTCAATACACGATGTTATAAAGGGTTATTTTCGATTAGTACTATGAATAGTATCTATGCAAAACCAAAAAAATGTCGGTTAACCCGATAGCGACCGAAACTTTATTTGAAACGTCTGGCAAAAAAAAATCGTACATCGAACGATATTTGAGAAAATTGTTTTTCCTTATAATGAGGTGGAAGGCAACGATGTATAGAAACAATATAATAAAAATCGTCGCTCTAAATTAACTGTAGCACCAAGCTCAGAGTTTCTACGTTTGTCACAAAATTTGGTTAGGTTACGTCCCGCCCCAAAAAATTACCAAATATATTTTCCTGTTATATTTGACCTCACTTTATCTAACATTGCAGTAATTTTCCTTTGATTTAAAATATCGTTTAGAAACCGATACAATAGCTTTAAATATAATCGTATATCTAACTACTAGGATTACTTGCAGCTTTAGACACTATAATCTTCTGAAGGACTATTAGTATAACTAGGAAACGCTCAGTTGGACGCGTTGATAAGCGAGCACGTGCTATAGCTAGACCCACATTGCACATTTTTAAAATTTTAAAAAATTTTCGACGTTCGCTGTCCACAGGGCAATGTTTCCAATATTATTTATTATTGCCAAGGTATTTGGGTAAACCCGTGTGTAAATCTTTTCTTTAAAAAACCACCGCCATCTAGAGGACCTTGACTCCTTGGGAAAACTATTGAAACTCTTTGTTGACAAAAATAGACTGCTTCCTCGAAAGTATTTGATTACTTTTTGGTGGAGTGCATTAGAAACTTGGCGCGTCTTTCGTTGCCATGGCAACGTTTCTTTTTTTATAATGTAATTTCCATCTACACTACTTATCGGATCAAAATAAAATTAACATATTCGTGACCGGACGGACATTCTAAATGATTTGGCCATCTCAGATTTGTCGCCGGTTAGTTGAAAAAAAAACTTTCGGTTTAAATTTAATGTAACTTTTTAACTTTTTGAAAAGATTTGCCCCAAAACTAATGGCATTCAATCGAGAACGAAGCTTGCGGATGGTCAAAATTTCAACTCGATCCGAGCCTCCATTCGAACGTTACGCGAGACATAAAAAAAAAAAAAAAAAAAAAAAACCAGTGGGCTAATTTTTCCGGCAGAGTCAAAAGGAAACGCTCGCTTCGCTCGCTCAATTATTGTTCTCAGACGTTCATACACAATGATTCAATAGATATCATTTCTTAAAAATGCTTTTGACTGCGTGTTTTCCCGCATTTGAGAAATCACATGTGTTTTCTTTAACGTAAACATGAACATGAACGTGACCGTGAACATGAACATGAACGTGAACAGACATGAACGTGACGGAAAACATGAACATGAACATAAACGTGAACATGAACATGAACGTGACCGTGAACATGGACATGAACGTAAACATGTGAACATGAAAAAATTAACAAATACACATGATTACAAAATAAGTTTTTTGTAGCAGATTGCTTACACTTGAACAACTAAGCGGAAGAGAACTTAAGTGTGTGGCAGATCGTACGTACCCACGTACCTGCAACGTATAGAAAGATGATCACGCCGATGAGAACCAGGAGGATCAAGATTCCCGCACTGATCGCTAGGGGAAGAGAACTTAAGTGTGTGGCAGATCGTACGTACCCGCGTACCCGCAACGTAGGAAGATGATCACGCCGATGAGAATCAGCAGGATCAAGATCCCAGCACTGATCGCTTCGATGCTACCAACACCCACCTCCTTCACTCCTGTGGAAACAAACATAGACTAGTTATTCTTTAGTTGCGAAGATAAAGCCATGTTGCATTAAAACAACCGATGGGTCAAAATATTAATTATATTCCAAGTTATTCTTACGCCAATGTCGTTGTTAGACGTGTGAGCGAGTCATGGGGTTTAGTACCCGGAAACATTTTCATTTTAAATTGATTGATGTATATGAGGTATAAATGATGGGGTTTTGAGTTTAAATTGGTATAAGGGCGGTCAACTGTATGACCACAATGCGCCACTCTAGTCTATGATAGGCTAGGGAAGAAAGACCCATGCGGATCCAGCCTTAGGTAGGGGGTGAAAGAGAATGTCACAGGGTACCAAAAAACATGGCTCGCTCACTCGTCTTACAACAACTTTGGCGTTTTCCTAGTTTTGTATAATTATTTTTAATTTTTGAGGAGTTGCAAAATAAACAAAACGTATAGTTGTTACCGCCTTCGTTTCATTTACACTTCGTTTAAAGTAGAATCAAGATTGCCGCCCTGCTGTGCCGGCGCGGCGGCAGCGCGCTCGAGGCGAATGTTTTCGGACCAGCTACTACTCGCAGTTTGTCGAGCAAACCGAGGTGTCGATGAAATGGGGGAGCCGGGCTTCTCAAAGTTGTCGATGAAACGGTGGTCACGAACATTTCAAATATGAATTTGTCGAGGAAACGGCGGTGTCGATGAAACGAAGTGTCGATGAAACGAAGGGACCCCAAATTTGAGCGCAATCAAAAAATAATTTCTCAAGAAAATCGCGATGTTACGCTTTTTTCGTTTAAAAAAAATTTACGCTAAACCAACAACGCGCTGAAAAAGCGTATGCGAAGCTTCCTAGTACTCACTTTATTTATATTTGATATTTCTGTTGCATTTTGTATGTGCTATGCGAGTGTCAACAACAATAATCTTCGCAAACGCTTTTTCGGGCGCGTTGTTGGATGAGCGTAATTTTTTTAACGGAAAAAAAACGTAAAATTTTGATTTCCATGAGAATAATTTTTCGATTACGCTCCAAAAAAGTGGCAGTTCTAAGTTCAGAGATTTCAAAGGCCTCCATAAAATTTCATCGCAAGGGAGTATCGGTTTAGCCGGAATATGGCCGGAATCGGTGTTAACAAACACACAATAATAAAAATACAAACAGAAAAAAGAAAAAACGTTCTGGATTTTTTCTCCAGTGTAGTGGAATGGAATCTTCGCTTTGCTCGCTACGCTCATCCAATTACTTAATAATCGTTAAGTTATAGGAATTTTGTTTCAGGACATGACATTTTGGATTCATTGGCATTATGTCAGTAAAGTGGTATATTTTTATGACAATCGTTTTAGTTTTAGGTGTACATAATAATACATAATATGTCAAAAGTGGTAAAGGGGTTATTTTGTGCCATACAATTATTCGTCATAAAACTATCTTTAAAATGATACCAAGGTCGACCACATTGTGTTAATTTTCTGAATTCTGAAACCAATAATTTTAAAGTCAATTGTGGTCATATTATTCTTGTGTGATACACAATGTGATTGTAGTACGTGAATAAGAAACTTTTAATTGGGATTTAATTAATGCTTAATTTCATTTTTTAATTAATCAATAAGTTACCGGAATTTCGTTTCAGGACTGACAATTTTGGATTTATTGACGTTATTTTAGTAGTGTGGAAATTTCGTTGCAATCTAGGGAGTTCTACGTATAATTATGTATACCTATATATTAAAAAGTGCTATAATTGCAATACATTGTAATAATTTATAAATATAATTCAAACTATTGTATTTACGGTCAAACTGCTAATGACATTTTTTGTTGGGCATTAATTAAAACCCATTAAACAATACCTGGTTTGCTTAAATCCGATAATTATTACTTCTTGAGTTACAGCAATTTTAAGAATTATTTTGCCGGCCATCTTGAGGACGCCATGACAGGTGACATTTGCTACCAAGCGTGTCCCCCGTGAAAATAACATTCTAAAATATGTCTTTTACCTGATCCTAAATTTTAGTGCTGGTTTCCGGCTTTGCAATGTTTTTATAGTTGATGCAGCTTGTTCCACGGACTATAGTCCTATAAAGATATAGTGCATTTTGAAAGAAAAAATCAAACAAGTTTCCAAGTAAAGGTTTTACTATAGTAATGTGCAAAAAACAAGTCTTTGGACCACTAGATATTTTACAATATACCGTTAATTGGTAATACCACAACAATTAAATTGACTTTGATAAAAAATAGGGAAACGCGCAAGTCGTTGTTGGACGAGTGAGTGAGCCATGTGTTGAGTACCCGGTAACATTTCTTTTCTTCCCCTTACCTTAGACCTCCCTAAGCCTATTATAGGCTACAGTGGAGCATTTTGGCCTAAACTATGGCCTAAACTTTTACACAACTCCCGGACCAACAATCTATCATTAAGCAAGACCCGGCAGTCACACGGAATATTCAGTTGAAGACTGCCAACAACAGCAACCTCCGGCACAGTGATTTCCACCAATACCCTATTATTTATACGAATATAATTATCAAACTTAAATGCAAATGTTCCCGGGTCGGCGGGTACTCACCACATGACTCGCTCCCTCGTCTTACTCCGACTTTGGCGTTTCCCTAGTCTAGTTGGCTAAAGCGCCCTTGTAGCCGAAATGTGGGAGACGTGGGTTCAATCCCCTGGTCGGGAAAGATTTTGTAATTTCTAGATTGTATTTAAAAAATAATTAAACATGTTTTGAAATGCATATAACGCAGTGTAGTCCATCATCTGTGGCAATAGGGCCTACTATGGTAAACATAGCCAGTACGAAATACGTGAAAATATGCATTGCATATAAGCGGAATTTGGGGGTACCTTGACGTCCAACATTCGACTGACCTTGCATGGGCACGGCATTACACGGCCAGGCGAAAAACAAACAAAAAATATATTTTCAAAATCTAAAACATTGTCGTTAAAATAATTTCTAAACATTGGAAGTCTATTTTTCAGTTTATCATTTCTTGTAGGTTTAAATCGCAATGAATCTTGCTGAATTTGTTAGCAGTTCTCAATAAACTCGTACCGGATGTCTGTTTAAAATTTCAGCGCAATCTGTTCAGCGATTCGGCTGATTTTCAACGTACACACACACACACACACACACACACACGCACGCACGCACGCAGAAAAACAATTAGGGCCGTTTAAGTCGAATGGAAATCACTACGTTCGCTACGCTCACTCGTTCAATTATTATATTTTAACAAATAATTTTGCAATGGAACTTGAAAAAGTAATGAGATCCCACACATAACAAAAAACTTGTAAAAATACAGCCAAACCTTACACAATCAAAAGCAATGAGATCTAAAAGAAATGCCAAGCTTATGTACCCTCCTACATTTTCGCAATCTTAATACATAAATTCACTTTGCTCCGTGACTGCATCCTTGCAAAGCTTGGCAAAATAAATTTGCACGAACTTTTACATTTAAAACAATAGTTGGAAATAAAATTTTGCCACGCTTTGCAAGGATGCAGTCGCAGGTCAAAGTAAATTTATGTATTAAGATTGCGAACATGTAGGGCTAGCATTTCTTTTAGATCTCATCGCTTTTGATTGTGTAAGGTTTGGCTGTATTTTTTACAAGTTTTTTGTTATTTGTGGGTATATAGTACAGGGCCGTTGTGATATGACCCACGCATTCAAAAAAACAAGCAGGGACCAGTCGAGATTTGTTAAGGTGGGTCTCCTGGACATCCCCAACAGAATCCCAAAAAATCCGGTTGCGGGTTTTCCGCCATTTTGAAAATCAGTTTTTAGATTTTTGAGTTTTGTCGACGAACGGAAAATTAGCAATATTGAGTGAAGTATTGAACCGAAATAGCTCAAATTTGTTTAAAATTGTTCGTAAAGAAACGTTTTAGGTGTTTGGTGCGCCTTCCTTTGATTATCTGGCAACCTACGGCCCTTGATGCAAATTTTAACCCTCTTTTTTTTAATTATCTGAATTTGTTTTGCATATTTATCATAACAAAAACAAAACCAGTAACTTTATGAAAATTTGTTTCAAATAAAAGTTGTAGGGCATGAAAAAACACATCGATATCATATTCTTGATTGTGTCCGTAGATATATTGGCCGAAACGCTACATGACAAGCAAGACCATTGTGCGGTGAGCAGCCTAAAACGTTTGCTCTTCCACGTTTCCACTAGCGCAGTCCATGGCCATAAGTCCCGTAGGAATTTCGACCTTTATAGATTTTCTCTTCTGATCCTGTTAGGGTATACCTTAAGGATAAAAAAATTCTTGGGTAAAAATCTGACATCTGGTGCCAAAGTTTTTTTACGACGCCATCTTGTTTTGGACATATGCATTTAGTACACGCTCTTAATTTTAATACATTTTCTATACTTTTGACTACATTTGTAATAAATCTGACGTAATAATTGGATTCTCCAACAAATTTCCTATTAAATTATACAAATTTGGACATTCTGGCAACATTGTGGTATTTGTTATAGTGAAATACATATTATTATTAGTCCTGCGTACAGGTGCACTATTTACCTCCAATTGTGCCTTTCATGATAGACATATAAAATTTGGCACAAAATATACGAAAATGTAATTAGAAAATGATTTAACTATATAGGGCAATCTCATTATTATCCCACGACATCAATGGCGGCCATTTTCCAAGATGGCCACCCAACAAATTATTTGAAATTTTGTGACAGAATGTTGAAATTTGGTGTACACATAGATCATGTCATTGAAAAATGACTTTTGAATAGGCCATGTCAAACTAACACAATGGCACCAATGGCGGCCATTTTAGAAGATGGCCGCCATACACATTATTACGAACCACGTAAACTTTATGACAGAATCTTGTTATTGTGTACACACATAGGGCACTCCATTGAAAAATGTTATATCAATACTTTTTAGAAACAATGTAGTATGGATCGCTATCGGGTATCTTGCAATATTGCTATAGAATTAAATACTAGCAATAATTACTACTTATAATTATTCACTTGTTTTTTTATACACACTGTAGGCAATCATTGACAAGTTTCTATGTTACATTACATAATGTTTATGCATTCTAAATATGACAAGGGAAATGTTTATATTCCCATTTCAGTTCGTTCAATTAAATTCCCGTTAGTAAAAGGCGATAGTCCGGTAGATGACTGACATTGGTGCAGAATTTGGTTACTCAAAGTTTATCCGTTTGGGACCCACAAACATATACACAGAATTAGCTATTGGCATCCTCTATACTCAATCCTATTAGCAGGCCAGCCATTAGCCCCCACCCACTCAGCTGAAGGAGAAAGTATTTTGAACGATCTTGACGTCCTAATAACTTCCAGCCCTTGTAGAAATTTGTTTGTCAAATGGTTGCCAATAGGTATCTAAGCAAGACCAAGGCTTGATTTTGATTGCCAAGTGGTTGCCAAAGGTAGCCACCGAAATTTCAACTCAACAATATATGAAAGCCATGCGTTCACGATGAGGCAGCCAATGAGTTACAAACATTTTCTCCTTGTTGGGCAAGATATCCAACAAGTGGTTGCTCACAGTTCACCTTGAAGTTAGCAAGTGATGACCACTTAGCACCAAATATAACGCCAAACCTTAGCCAAAAGAATGACATGAGTTTACTAACTGATGGAAGACACCAAGCCTACACAAAGACGTTGCCACATAGTTACCGATAGATTACTAAAAGGTAGACAACGGGATACCAATAATTGATTGTCACGTGGATACCTCGTGGCACACGGTTGGTGCCGTAAAAACTGCATTCTTCAGCTTATTTTCCTGTCCTTTAACGGGCTTGGGGTGATTCTAGGACGCGAAGAGGATGCTTTCCATTTGAAACAAGCGTGTAAGTGATAGAAAAATGTGTACGTTAACCAAAGATTCGTTAACATGGCAGTGCTCTAGAGTAGCTTTTCTTAGTTTAGAAAATAAAATATAAAATATAGTTGGTGTAAAATGAAATCGCATGTCGGCAAGAGAAAAGAGTGTGCCCAGTGTAACCCAGTATAATATTCATATATTAAAGGGAGTTTTGTGTGTAAATAGAAACATAATGCAACATGAAACATGGCAGTTTCAAGTGACACCCTATTTAGGTTTACATGAAAATTAACCATAGTTATCCAAGTGTCCAAGTGTAACGAGGTTTACATAAAAATCAAGTGTTGTCTGTTACGAAACATCAATATATAATGTATGCATTTCAAACCGAGTTCTTACATTATTCAACACATAGTAATGATGCTATGCACTACTTTACTATTGTGATTATCTGTATCCTGAACTTTATTAGAATTCGTTAATTTGAGATGTTTTGATGGCCATATAGGAACTAGAAAAGCATGGTCTTCTATTCATTTTCTCACGATCTTCAACATTTTTTAATGCAATAAAACCCATGCATACTAAGTCAATTTTATGACATGATACTATAATTTGGTCAACTTTTGGCAAACATTTGGCTGCCTTTTGGCGTATTTTTAGAAACCAATTGGTGAATTCTTGGCTGTCTTGTAAATGTTACCAAGAGGTAGTATTTTGACACAAAACGACATGTAAGCGTACTTTTGGCTTCTTTTGGCGACTATACTGGGTGAACTCGTTGGTGATCTACTGGACTATCGCCTTTTACTAACGGGAATTTAATTGAACGAACTAAAATGGGAATTAAACATTTCCCTTGTCATATTTAGAATGCATAAACATTATATAATGTAACATAGAAACTTGTCAATAATTGCCTACAATGTGTATAAAAAACAATTAAATTGTTATAAGTAGTAATTATTGCTAGTATTTAATTCCATAGCAAAATTTCAAGATACGCGATAGCGGATCCATACTACATTGTTTCTAAAAAGTATTGATATAACACATAAATACGACATTTTTCAATGGAGTGCCCTATGTGAGTACACAACAAGATTCTGTCATAAAATTTACGTGGTTTGTAATAATGTGTGTGGCGGCCATCTTCTAAAATGGCCGCCATTGGTGCCATTGTGTTAGTTTGACATGGCCTATTCAAAAGTCATTTTTCAATGACATGATCTATGTGTATACCAAATTTCAACATTCTGTCACAAAATTTCAAATAATTTGTTGGGTGGCCATCTTGGAAAATGGCCGCTATTGGTGTCGTGGGATAATAATAAGATTGCCCTGTACAGTCAAATCATTTTCCAATTACATTTTCGTATATTTTGTGCCAAATTTTATATATCTATCATGAAATACACAATTGGAGGTAAATAGTGCACCTGTACGCAGGACTGTTAATAATATGTATTTCACTATAACAAATACCACAATGTTCCCAGGATGACCAAATTTGTATCATTTAATTGAAAATTTATTGGAGAATCCTATTATTACGTTAGATTCATTACACATGTAGTCAAAAGTATAGAAAATGTATTAAAATTAAGAGCGTGTACTAAACGCATTTGCCCAAATCAAGATGGCGTCGTAAAAAAACTTAGGCCCGGGATGCCAGATGTTTACCCAAGATTTTTTTTATCCTTAAGGTATACCCTAACAGGATCAGAAGAGAAAATCTATAAAGCTCGAAATTCCTACGGGACTTACGGCCATGGACTGCGCTAGTGGTAGCGCGTCGAGCAAACGTTTTAGGCTGCTCACCACACAATGGTCTTGCTTGTCATGTAGCGTTCGGCCATTATCATCTACGGACACAATCAAGAATATGATATCGATGTGTTTTTTCATGCCCTACAACTTTTATTTGAAACAAATTTTCATAAAGTTACTGGTTTTGTTTTTGTTTTGATAAATAGGCAAAACAAATTCAGATAATTTAAAAAAAGAGGGTCAAAATTTGTTTTAAGGACGGCTGGTCGCCAGAGATTAAAAGAAAGCATGCCAAACTTGTTACTTATCACACCTTTAATTCTATGCGAAACTTTAAAAACAAATGTGGGCTATTTCGGTCTAATACTTCACTCAATATTGCTAATTTTCCATTCTTTGACAAAACTAAAAAAATTTGTAAATTGATTTTCAAAATGGCGGATAACCCACAACCGGATTTTTAGGATTCTGTTGGGGATATTGAGGAAACCATCCTGAACATATCCCAACCGGTCCTTGCTTGTTTTTTTGAATGCGTGGGTTAAGGCCATATATGAGCTAATTGCACTGTACTAATACGAATTATACGAACAGAAAGGCCTCGAATTTCCACGAGATCAATGCGTTTCTCTCAACGTTTATTTAGAGAGCATAAAATAGTCAAAGCAATCTATGTGTACAACTTTACATTTCGCAGCGCGAGCGACGCCGAAGTGTAATAATCGATTCACTAGAAATTGAAGATTTATGCTTGAAACTTCTATTGTAGTAATACATATAATACACGTTAAGACATGAAATGCTGATATTAATATCCATACAAACGTCCGCATCTCTTATTGAATTATCAAAGATAATAATTAATATACTATGTTATTTGGTTGTAAGTGCGCAAGGAGAATTATTTTCTTATTCCAATATTCAGATCGTTTAGTTTAGGATCGGTTGTTCAGTGGTCAACGCGCCCGCCGGAATGCGGGAGACCCAAGATTCTGGATTTCTGGATTGATTTTCTGATCAGACCGAACACCGCTGTAGTTGAATAGACTGTGATTTCTCGAGATATTTACATGGATGCTTCTTTTCTATCTAAACAAATTCTCTGTCTTACTTTTGCCGTTTTTGTAAGCCTTGGTTATTGGTTAATAGTTAATTATTAGATTATGTGTTTGTTTGACCAGTGTTTAAATTATTTTATCCAAAATGAATATAATTTTAACACTGTGCTTCAAGGTATCTCGTCAGCGCGTTCGCAATCTACGTCATCTTGTACTCGGCATCCAAGGAGTCATGTATCCCGCCACTCATTTTTACCCAGAAGTAAATAACTAGAATTCAATTATATCACATTTAAAACGACTTATTTCAATTACTGGCTCATACCCTAAGTAAACAGGAAAACGAGATAAATACAACAAAAACACTACAAACAATGTTTTTAATATATTCAAATAATCCAACAAAAACATCACACAAGAGAAATATGCAAAACATCCAATAAAAACATTTCATCCAATATCTTTAAGAGATATTTAAATTTTCCAGTTAAAGTATTTAAACAATATAATTGAACACAACATTACAAATAATACATATTATAAGAGATACAGTATTAAAATAATGTTATGCGCATGTTCAGACATTTACTTCAGGTGCGCATGTATATGGGCAGCTTTCTCAAATATTTCCCTCTTCACAGCTGGAAAACTGTTGAGCATACCTTCCCAGTTTGTTCGTTTCAGTGCCAGTAAAACTGCGACCGTACGAGCTCGGTAGCTGTACAGGTGTTTGCTTTTAGGATAGAGGCCCTGCGCCTGTAAGCATACAAGGTTTGGCGTTCAGCGGGGTTTGCAGCTGGTTCGCATCTCACACTGCCAAGTTACCTGCCTGCAAATCTCCATGATCATTTAGATCAGTTTCGATAAACATAGTCAATGCATACATACCGTCCTCAGAAACGAATCTAGGAATTAACTATTTATCGCCAGGTCAAATCAGAAAATCCTTTAAAATCGAAATGTCTTGTATCCATACTATAGGCTATAATGATAACCAAATTTTTCATGCTAACTATAATTTCAGATTTAGATCGCATCAACACAAATAACGATCATAATAATCCTGATATGATATGTTGGTGTATATTTTATCGATAAAACCAACGCGAATAGCATAATTGATTCTATAGGCCTATAACTATTCGTCCGAACTTTTAGGGCTAGTATTTCAATGTCCAGTTAAAGTTGCAAGTAAATTTAACTGCCAAGTAACTTGTTATCACTATGGCAACCAATCAGAAGCCTTGTAATTATTTACTTAAGAGGACTAACTGGCAGATAAATTTTAACTAGACATTGAAATTCTGGACAAGTCTAGCAACCAAAGGAGGCAGATAGTTTGAAGCTTGGAGGCGCCGTATAAGGGCGGGGCCCTTATTTGTCTTCCAGGTTAAAGGCAACTTCAAATTCACTTACAAACTTAGAACGTGAAGTAAGGCTTATATGGAATTCTGTGTTATTGTTCACATCTTCCGACTTACCGTAAACTTGCATGGTCGTGAAACTCAACAAGTTATAGAAATTCCAAATAATGAAAACATGGCGGCATCTATATATTATTTATTTGTTTGGCACAAATGTAATCATAATTGAACTTTTGGGTTGGATTTTGCTAAGTCGAATTAGTTATCATATTTCATTTCGGGGTAAAATAAGCCTAGGCACTTCGATTTAACAAGGGGAAACTATAATAATATGTAATAGTTCTACTATACACGTAAACGAAGAGATTCGATTTTTGTAATAGGCCTACATAGAAACCAATTACTTAGTTAAGTTTAACTTAGCTGGTAAAGATAAATACCATTCCGAAGGCTTGCTCCTCTTTGAGTATGCCTTTGATTTCCTCCTCGTCATACCGTGCTCCAGACAAGAGGAATTCCACCTCTCCCGAGTAAATGAAGTACATCGTGTCGTCTACGTCCCCCTGGAATGTGATGTAGTCCCCGGGGAAGAAGACAAACTGCTGCAGACAACTGATCATCTGTCGCATGAAGTCATCGTGGCATGTTGCGAACAACTCGTGCTAAAAGAACAGACAGGGTAGGAACACACACACATTTAGTGAGAATGCCCGCTGTAGGGTCATGTGGCCTCTGCATGGTGACTCGTAACTATTTACATTATCTAGGTGGCCGTTAGGGCGTTACATCCGAGCCGCGGTGCGCTAACACACTCGGCCACCTTATATCGAGTTGAGTTGGGGCGGTTTCGAGGTGTCACCCAGACATCATGAAACGTGATATGAACTTGAAAATGGTCTTGATCGGGAATAGGTACCTGACACCACGGCATGCCATATTTGATTAAGGTACGAAAATTCCTTCTGGGTGAAAAAATGGGTTGAATTGAAACATGCTCAAAATTCCTTTGATCCTTTCATCGTTTCGATTGCCCAACGATTCTGACCAAACGGCTAGGTCTACAAAATTCCAAATTTGCAAGGAGATTAAGCTTATAATGATATATATTTTTGAAATAAAAAGTAAAAAAAGATAGGTTTTAATAATGATTCTTTTAATAAACAAATATCTTTTGAAACTTGACAATAATCACTTTCAATAAGTACAAAAAGCCAGTAGATATTTTACACTATATTGTTAATTGCACCAGAGTCTATGAGGGAAGCCCCCTCACTGGTTGTGCTGTTTTGTGACTTTCCACCCTTCCTATCTTTAACCCTTTCTCTTAGTGTGAGTGAAGGGGCACCCTGGCCCAGCAACAACAGAAGGGGCAGCTTTTCTCTTGTTGCCAAGGGTCTTGGTTCGAATCCAGGGTAAGTCATGGATTTCTTGTCTCCCGAGCACCAGAGTTGGGAGGGAAGCCCCTCACTGTCTGTGCTGAGGGTGTGACTCAGTATGAATGGTATGTGAAGTAACCTTGCTGATGATGACAACATGCTTGCAGAATTTACTTCTTGCGTGGCCCCACCACAGGTTTGGTTATGTGTTGTGAGTTTTGTTTGCGTAGTCAGCTGATTTTTAGTGGCCACCATCCGTCTGACGAGTCCCAGAAGGACGAAACCCGACCTGTCAACCCTACTCCAATCTAAACATTAAACCAAGCTGACGAGTGAGCGATAACCAACCAAAGATTGTGCGAACACCCGCGGATCAACGCCAGAATCAACAAGGCGATTCAGAACATCTTTGAATTTATTATGTGCTTCGTTGCTAGGACGGCTCCAAAGTCACCGTTTACAAATTCCTAACCCAAGAACTGATGGAACTTAAGTCCAAATCATAAGTTTAAAAACTGCTGCCTATATAGCGGGAATCGAGCCCTGGACCTTCTGCATTGGAAGCAGAGACGCTAACCACAAGACCAACGAGCCACACTTAATTGGTTTTTAATTGGTAATACCATAGCAATTAGCACTACTTTAAAAAAATCTATTAAAAAAATCACTTTGCCATGTGACTTTATCCTTGCAAAGCTTAGAAAAATAAATTTGCATGAACTTTAACATTTACAACAATAGTTGCAAATCAAATTTTGACCAAGCTTTGCAATGATGCAGTGACGCAGTCTCGTGGTAAAAAGTGAATTGTACAAGGGAACATAAGCTTGGCACTTTTTTTAAAGATCTCAATGCTTTTGATTGTGTAAGGTTAGGCTGTATTTTTACAATTCTTTGTGCTGTGTGATCTTGGAAAAAGTTTGTCAGGGTTTCCGGTGGCGGGATTCGAACTCGTGACCTCTGAATCTGGGGGCCTAGCACAACGAAAAGTTTTCGATGTCTCTCGTTCGTTATCTAAGTGACTGACTAATGGGAAAAGTCGATTTGTCCCGAAGCCAGTGGAATTTAGCGTTGCTCATAATTCCTATACTCCATCGTGACAAATCGCGTTCCCGACGGTTCCCTCACTGGACGGCCGAGAGACATCGAACCCCGTATGATACGCATGAGCTAATCTCTGTCGGTGGCAGGTCCGTCGTGTACGTATACACACGCACATTTTTTGTTTCCGCATCAATTATAGTATTTCCTTTTAAAAGCTACTGAAGTAGGGCAAATTTATTGTATTTCCAAACAGATAACTTGCCGATACTTCAGAACTTGTTCTAGAACACACGCAGTTTGCAGGTGTGTATAACATAACGTTTATTGTGTTATCGCTGCTATAGATAGGTGTATTTACATTTATGAACGTATAGGCTTATTACTAATATAAATCAACATTGTGCATTTATTTAGTTATAATAATAAATTATAATAATACTAATTCAGTCTCATATCTTATGTGTACATTATATAACCACATTGTTGGGGTACATACATACAGGTACACACAATATACGTTGTATGTACTTGTATCTCTATATCCTTCTATTTTTCTGCAGCATGTTCAGGCACAATGATTAGTTAAAACATGAAACACAATTTTCTTGAGTATAATACCATTTTGCACATGGGGGGCTTGTTCTTACTCCTCGTTTAGAAACAGGCTAATTGATTGTATGAAACATAGCTGGTATTGAAAATCAAAATTTTATTTAATAAAAATAATAAATTTGGTAAAAAAATTATTCCCCTTAAAATAACAATTTCGATTCCCGCCATAGTCAGAAGTTTTTTAACTTCTGATTTGGACTTAAGTCCATCAGTTCTTGTCTTAGGAGTTTGTAAACGGTGACTTTGGAGCCGTCCTAGCAACGAAGCACATAATAAATTCAGAGTTGTGCTGAATCGGCCTTGTTGATTCTGGCGTTGATTCGCGGGTGTTCGCACTGTCCATACCACTGATTGCTATATTTCCTATTCAAAATAACGATCTTTGGTTGGTTATCGCTCACTCGCCGATTGCGTCGGAGCCTACAGGGTTGGCTTAGTCGCTTTGATTTAAAGTCCCCCACTGAAAATCAGTTATATAACTGAGTGGGTAGACTCTAAATACAATTTATTTATTTATTTATTTTAAACAGCACTATGGAACACATTTAGTTCAACAATCACATTCTCATTACACGCCTTATTGAATTTTAAGGAAATATGACAGTGTAGTGATATTCGTGTGTCAGTAATTATCTTCATTTTTACTTTTTTCACTTTTTTTTCGACAAAGTATTTTTACCAACACTGGTTATGTAACTGGTGTCGTGCTAGCTTTGTGCTAGTTTTCTAATGTTGGCATTCAACGACAACTTACCTTCATCACGTAATTCGCATACAGAGAACACTTAATAGCCTCTCGAACATAGTATGGCGCTTCCACCAAAAGGGATGGCACTTGCTGGCCACGCTTCAGCCGCCACAGCAGGCAGAGGTACGCCCAAAGCTGGCGAAGCCGCGGAGGGGACAAGTCATTCATGTTGTAGAATTTCTAGAAACATCGGGGGTATATCAGGGCTGTCTTGCAAAGGGATGTGGTGACTTCTTACGAAATAAGATGTATGGTATGTCATTTGCGTTGCAAACATCTTAACGAGAAAATAACAAATAGGGACATCAGAATCCAACTACAGAGTGTGCCAACACCACCATGGCCTGTGCCTTTGAATGTACGCACTCCGGGCCAGATTATTCTCTGTTTTAGGGCCGTTCCATCTCTCCAACAAGCTTACGGCCGCGGGATCATTACGACCTCGCCTACTTACACCTCCACTTTTCTCTATACCGACCACTTGCAACAAGTTGTGTTGACAACTCATCACAACAATAATATTATTCCATAGCCATGCTCACCCCCCATTGATATTTTACATCTAGTAGGCTAGATTCGCAGTCCAATACGTCCGCACAGGCGCGAGCGTACCAAATTGAAGCGTCAATCTAAAATTCTAACCAATTCAAAATGGCGATTTGGTGTTTTAATTTATGCTTTTTTGATGCAATAAAGTATTTTTCTGGATTGTTTGATATGGTTTTAGCTTGTGCAGTATGGGAATGCACAAACAGAAACAATAAGAAGTCATTGCATAAGGGAATTTTTTAGTAATCATTTGTTGTTAATGGCTAGTATTCTCACCTGTCAACCTGACGGCCACCTTGAGAACTATTTGGGCTACAAATCGTTCCCATATACTTTAACACGCAAACTGCCATATTCAAGATGGCTTCAAATTGTCACGGAAGTGGATTAATGACTGCGGATAGTCTACTATAGGTGTTCAATATCTATGGTTCTAGCTTTCCTTTGGGTTTATTATGGAATGTTCTAGAGAGCTGTCATTAGTTATTTCCTAACTGGTGGCCACAGTGCGAAGCCGACAGTGCTGCGATCTCCCGACCATGGCATTCTTCTCTGAAACAAACTGTACTTGGACTCGTCTGTTTTGGCCATGCAGACTGGGTGTTGGTAACTTACTATCCCGTGGTTCGACCTGTTGGTGACGAGTTCCTGTTCTATGAGGAGCTAAGCGGGAACCTATACACGGCATAGATATCTTAACACCTATAGTAGGCTAGATACGCAGTCTTCAATACCTCCGCACAGGCGCGAGTGTACCAAATTGAAGCGTCAATCTCACCCATTCAAGATGGCGGTTTGGCGTTTTAATTTATGCTTTTTTAATGCAATAAAGTACTTTACTGGATTGTTTGATATGGTTTTAGCTTGTGCAGCATGGTATTGAACAAACAGAAACAATGCAAAGTTATTACATACGGGAATTTAGTAATCATTTGGTGTCAAAGTCTGATATGCTCACCTGACAAACTGGCGGCCATCTTTAAAAATATTTTTTCGATTAATCGCTCTCATCTAATTAACATGCAAACTCACCCATTCAAGATGGCTTCCAATTGTCCCGGAAGTGGACCGCTGACTGCTAGTCTAGATACACGATATGATCGAGGTCATGCGATATCATCGGGTATGTACCCTACTCACCCACAGTCGCTTCGCAGTGCTCATATAACTCGACATCGTACGGTTCACAGTCTCCAATATCGCACATGTTTCACCGACGAAAATAGCGACCATTAATTGCATGAGTAGCAGCATCAATATACAGAAGATGATAAACACTTTGCCCTTAGGTTGAAGCTCTTGATCCGACAACGACGCCCCGGTCATCATACTGATCGCCATAAACAACGAACCGTAATAATCTTCTATTTTATCGCCTGAAACACAAAGCAGCAAAAATTACATATTATTACATAGTCGTCCCTTTGAAAAACGGTTTTCATTTTGGTTTACGCGCAGGGAAATAGCGCGCAACGCACCAAAGGCTGTAGCTTGTTTTTACTAATTAAGTAACACCCTGACTAAAATTCGACTGGTTGATGTATCAATTTTCCGATCTGATCGTATTGGGTTGTAAACGTCGATCATCTCAATAAATCCGGGTTGTAAATGGTAAATGTCATCCTTTCATTGAAGTAGTTAAGCTGCCAATTGCATGCAGGAAAAATCTACATTTTCTTGTTCGGTTTTTACCCGCCGACTTACAACTTAAAGACTTAAATCTCGTGAATATCCCCATTCACATTTTAGTTACAAATATTTTACTGCGAGTCCGGAGTATTTTCTTGCAAGTACATGAACAATTAATTTGCGGTTGATATTTTCAAATTTCATGTGACCAACTGGACCAAAATTTGGAAAACAAATCATATTCGAGGATTGAGTATATGCAAACTAATTATGTTGATCAATGGAAAAATTTACCGACTGTATTGGCTCGAACGTTAAACGCGCGACTCTGAATCGGGATGTCTTGGGTTCAAATCCCGTCAAGACCGGAAATCCTTACTGGAGGTTTTTCCAAGATTTTCCTCAGTCGTTAGTGCGAATGCAAGGAATTGAGTCCTCTTAAACATCCCTTCACAATTATCCAAAGTTCGAAATATCTAGTTAGACAGAAGAGGGGAATGAGTGGCACCCTGGGAAGACTCCCCCCCCAAAAAAAAAAATTATAATGGAAAAATTTAGACAGATCGAAAAGTAGGAAAACACATTTTCGTCTCGAACCGTGGTCTACTCGTACTAACTTGATTGTGATTTCAAACTTGATCCAGTCGTAGGCCAACACAATGCTATTAATGCTGTTAAAACAGCCTTCGATGTAAAATAAAGTTAAAATAAAGACTACATCTTGAAGTAAAATATACTACACAAATAGTGAACTAGCCTTCATTCCAGAACTCTCATAAAAATATTTTTTGTTACGGGTTCGTTTTATGGTCAATATTTAACGAAGAAAATTTGAATCAGCGCAGTTGGGCGTAGACTCAAAGGAAGCTCCGCGTACTCCTGTCAGTCGTCAAATCGTTTATTTCTAGATTTAAAAGAAATGCCGCGTTATAAAAGCTACCGTAAGGGCATTTACATTTACGGTTTATGGAGTCAGCGTTGTCAAAACCCTGCTCAGTCATTTTTGTAGCCTAGGCTTACCAGTCAAGATAAATATGAGTGACAAGGCGGCCATTTTGAAGCGGCCTACGGTGAGCATGCTGCGAACTACGTAAGCGGTTCGTACGTCACGGCCCATCAGCGAGCGTTGGCGCGTGAATTCAAAACCCTATAACTTTGTAAATTGTATTATTAAATAAAATCTTTTTATTGTGAAGATTATTTAACTGTGTTAGTAAAAAATTGAAAACTTAAATTTGAAACCAAGAAGTTCCCTATTGGCATATTTTTGTAGTCATTAAATTAAAATTAATGTAAAGAAACCAAATGAGATTATTATAAAGGAAATATAAATTTAAAGGAATATTGGAATATTTTAGAAATTGTGAACAGCAATCTTATACGAAAGAATTGTTAGTTAAAATGTATAAAATGTTTAATATCACCTTTTTTGGACAAGCATTGTTTGCTGATTGCTCTAAACCAAGGGAGTGTTTTAGTTAATGCGGGGATTTAAAACTTACGCCAAGGCATCATTTTTTCTTCATACCAGTCTCCGTCGTCAATCGATTGCGCGACGTTGTAGCTCAAAGCCGCACAATGTATTATCATAGTTACCCACACAGCGATGAAGGTAAACCTCATCAAGAAGACGTTTATGTTTAGCATGTTATGCCTCTCCGTAAAGTATCTCATGACGAACACCTACATGCAATCACAAACACACAACACTGGTTATTGCACTCACAGTCGAACGTGCAGGATAGTATAATATGTGTTTGCATACTTACAATTCGGAGGATGCGGAGGCAAGCAAAAA
>JAMZAV010009380.1:0-26226 GCA_024449915.1 Sweltsa coloradensis | reverse complement strand
TTCCAGGGGGGAAACCGGCAAGGCTGAGGAATTTTTTGGGGGCCACGGAAAATTGGTTTTGAAGAAAAACCTTTGAAAGAAACGTAGAAAGGAACGATGCGGCAGTTCGGCAAAGGATTTGTTGGAGACTGGTGGACAGAGAGGGTAACATAAATGTCAAGGAGATATTTTGCCGGACAGTTACATCCAAGATTCACTTCATAGAAGATATATTGGTGGGTATACCCAGAATTCGGTAACATAAATGGGTCTTTTCCTTTAAATTTTAAACCAGTTTTAAAAAAAAGTTGTTGCATCATGTTTTTAATTTTTTAAAATTTTTGCATTTTTATCCCTATATTATTAAGATTTCAAATCCAAGTTTTAGTTTTTTCGGATGACCGTTTACATTTTTTAGGCATTTGAGTTCCCCCCGGTGCGTTTTTTGCTTTCGTAGTATAGCGGTAAAAAAAAAGGGGAACCGTTTGAGATATCAAAAGAAGTAAGACAATTTTCCAAAAAATGACAATTTTTCTTTAAAACACACTTAAATTTTTGAACAATTTTAATTTTTTCTTGGTTACGGGACCCAAAATTTTGGAAAAAGGGTTTTGGGTTTTTTTGGCTCTTTCAAAAAATTTTTTTTAATAGGGGAAGGGGTGACAACAACAAAAAAATTTTTTGTGAGTAAAAACTTGAGTCTCCCTTTAGGTTGTAGAACAAAATGTTTTTTTTAACCCCTTATGCCTAAAAAAAAATTCTAAAAATGGGGCAAAATAAAAAAAGTCCCCCCTTTAGGGTATTTTTCGACAAAAGGGGTAGGTCCAAAAAATTTTTTTCAAAATACCATAAGTTGCTTGACATAAAATTTTTAATATAAAAAAAATTTGTCATGTTTTTTTTGCTTGGTTTTAAATTTACAGTTTTAAAAAATGTTAAAAAATGCTATCGGAAGGTCTAGTTTTCTTCACCCTTTGTTAGCTTTGCTATGTTTAATTTCTTACTGGCCACTAAAAGATGGGGTAAAGGGGGGAAATCCTGGGGGAGGGGCTTAACCAAGTTTGAACTTGTTGATGGGGAAATTTAAACCTATGATTGGGCAAAAAGTGTTTGGGGAGGGGGGGGGGGCGGGGAATAACCTGAACGGGTAAGAACCCAAGTACAAAACAGTTACAAAGAGATGTTGGGTTTCACTTTTTTGTGATTAAAAATGAAACCTGCATCTAGTGAGGGCACAAACTGCCGGGACCTGCAGACTTAAGCAAAATTAGCTCCCGTAAAAGATGATGAAAATTGGGACAAAATATAAAATCAAGAAAAGGGGGTCCCACCACCGATCGTTGGCTAAGTTAATGAAAAACCACTGATCTAAAAAGCATAATTTTGTTGCCACTAAACGGCAAATAAAATATGAGAACAAAAAAAAGAAAACTCTAAACCCTAATGCAAAATAATGGAATTTTCTCTAAAAATTTTTACTTTTTGGTGCAGGAAGAGATACAGAGTTTTCACTTGGTAAACCTCAAGCTACACTTCCCCCATTTTGATCTACACTAGGTAGATGACGCAAAAAATGAGCCAACTTCGAGAAGGTGTCATTATCATGACACTTGCAGCTAGAGGCCTACTACTGCATGCATGCATTTTTTCAAAAAGTAGTTTTAAAATTTTTTAAATCTTTTGCTCCCGACAAAAAAAAGTTATTTACTTTGTGACGGTGCTGCAAGTCAGAAAAAAAAACAAAAAAAACCACCATCTTTTGCATCATTTGAGGTTTTTAAATATTATGCTGAATGGCATTTTTTTGTCAATCGCTTGGAAAATCCATCGATGGGTTTGGTGGGAACAGTTAAACTCTTGTTACGACAAACTAAAAAGAATATTTTTTAATCATATAAAGACTTTAAAGAGATTTTCCCAAATTTTTGTGATAAAAGTCAAGGGATTAAGTTTTTCAAATACCAACTTCGAAATATCGTAAAGAAAAAACCATTACTAAAACGTTATGACAAGGGCATTTGGGGGTGTCCAAACAAAAGATCTTCCCAGTTTAAAACCAAATTGATTTGAACTAAATGCAAGTATTAAAAACAAAAAGCTCCGGGGGATTATGTTGCCTGTGTCTATGATCCAAGTGGTGGTTAGGATCATTGCTGAATCTTGGGGGGAAATATGGACTTAAAAATTGACTTTTTTTCACCCTCAGAACCTAGTGGGTAATGTTTTCAAATGTCAGATAAAGATTCAGTATGGGGGAAAGTGAAAACACAACATTCTGCGCTTATTCACCTTTTGGAGTTGTCGACGCAACGAACGACCATAATACTGATTAGTAATGCCTTTGCAGGGGAATAAATAACATGTTATCAGAACACCAATTTAAAGTTATAACCCTTTTAAAAAAAGTTTAAATGATAACATTCACTATTTTGTTTTTTTTTTCACAATCATTAAAAAAATTAAATCAAACATTTTAACAATTCTCCCGTTTTTTTACTTTGTGTAATCTAAGTTTTTTTTAGTATTTTTGAAAAATCGAAACTTTAAACCAAGGAAAACAACAGACAAAATTTTTTATATATTAAAATTCTAGATCAAGCAACTTATGGCTATTTTTAAAATTTTTTAGGACCTACCCCCTTTTTTCGAAAAAAAACCCTCAAGGGGGGCTTTTTGATTTTGCCCATTTTCAAATTTTTTTTACTGGGGGTTAAAACAACAATTTTTGTTTTTACAACCTTTAAAAGGGATGTCTCATAGTTTTTACTCACAAAAAAAAATTTTGTTTGTCACCCCTTCCATATTAAAAATATTTATTTAAAGTACCAAAAAGCCAAAACGTTGTCAATATTGGCTGCCCCTAATGCAAAAAAAAATTAAATTTTTCAAAATTTAAGTGATGTTAATGAAAGATTGTCATTTTTGTAGAAATATGTCTTACTTCATTTTGAATCTCAAAAGGTTTTTCACCTATTTTTATTTACCCCTATAGCTACGAAAGCAAATAAGCACGGGGGCGACACTCAAAAGCCTAAAATATGTGAAAGGTTTTCCCAAAATCTATAAACTTGGGTTTGAAATCTTAATACATTAGGTATCAACATGCAAAAAATTTTAAAAAAAATTTAAAAAACATGATCAAAACCTCATCTGGGAATCTAAATGGAATGACCCCCCATTGTTTTTTTCGATTGTACCCATCGTTCAGAAGTAAATCAAAAGTAAACTTTTTTCGACACCCCCGACCCCCACTCGGGAAATCTTGATTTTTTCTAAAAGGGACCTTTTTAAAAATCACACCAAGGTAGCACTAAAAACACTAAAACTAGCAACCCAGATACAAGGGTGGGCAGCTTCCTTTTAATGTCACTAGAAAAAACTGGCCCTAACGATTTCTACCTAAATAACCTGTGCTAATTTTGCAGTGTTAGGTGAATCCTTCAAATTTTCAAACCCTTTTTTAGTATTCAGTTTGGGAAAGGAACCTTCAAAAAACGCGTTTCGGGAACGCGTTCTTTTTTTGTGAACTTTTCAGTGACTTACTCTTTTTTTAAATGAATGAACTTGAACTTTTAAAGTTCTTTCCGAGAACGACTTTTCAGTTTTAAAAAATTCAATTGTAATTCTTTTCCCCGTCGAGCGCCGTAATCACCGCCCTCGACGCTTAAAACTAAAAGATCGTTGTTTTCGTAAGCCTAAGTTGACGCACGTTCCGCTATTTTGACGGTCCCACGCGAAGGTAAAACGTGCACGCCAACTAATTCGGAAAAAAAAATTGGAATCCTAAAATTTTAATTTTCTCCATAATTTTAAAATGGGGCCCCGGAATTAGTAAAATCATCAAAACATCAAAAACAGCTCAAAAATTTCGTCCGACCAACTCGCGAGTAGTAAGGTATTCGAAACCCCTAATGTTTTTTTTTCGTGTTTTCTTCATTTTTCGCCAGCCTTTAATAAATAGTGTTTTTTTTTCAAAAAAACTTTTAAAAAATTTTCCTAGAGTTCATATTTTAGACAAATTAATTTTTCAAAATTCAGGTTTTAAAAGAAAATTAACTTTTTAAAGTTTTTTATTTTGGGTGGGACCGTTCTTTAAAAAAGAATGCCCCCAAAACCCGTTAGTATTAATTTCTACTGGACCCGTGTTTAAAAGTTCCAATTGGCCAAATACTACTTGAAATAGTTCCGCCATGTTTTCCCCCCTGGCCTGTTGAGACATCAGCTAGTGTTTGCTCTGTGAATATGCGCACCAAGTGACCCAGAATGAATGAATATTCAGATGAGGTCGATAACGATAGGTTCTCGGTTTTTTTAATAGTGGGGAGTTTTTCTTTTTAATATTTAAAAATTGTATTGGCCCCGAAGATGATTGGTGAAATCTATCGAATGTCCCCAACGAAAAAATATACGTGGCTTTAGCCGAAAAACCCATTTGTACTTCAATCCATATTATGCGACTTTTATTTTCGGGAGTCCTGTGGTTTTTTTTTTTATTCCCAAAGTTTCGGGCAGTTCTCCCTGCCCATTTTCAAGGGGAAAATTTTAAAAAATAATATCAAAAACAAACAAAACCTTACACGTTGGAACTAAAAATAAAAACCACAAGGACTACCCAAAAATTACAATGTCTGCATATTCAATCCGTGAAAGTCTGCGATATAAATAATTAACTCCCAGGGGGAGTACTATCATCATTTAGCTAAAACTTTTAAAAAACTCAGATGAAGTAAGGTTTTGTTTGTTTTTGATATTTTTTATGTTTTAAATTTCCTTGAAGATGGCCAGGGAGAACTGGACCCCGATTCTATAAACTCTGACCGAGTTGGACCCGGCGTTTCTATCGTAATCGACTCGGCTGTTAGTGATCGACCCGGTTGAGGTCGATATCTTTGCGATATAATCCGTGACAACCGAGTCCGACTCGGTTATATTTAAAAAAAATGGTGGATGATAAGCCTTGGCCTACACTAAACACAACCAGATTATAAACTTTCTCAAACGAATAACAATAGTATTGCTCAAAGAAAACCTACCTTTAGTAAGGGCCTACCCTAAAGTCCTGTACGTTCCTTTTTTCATGAAATTATTCCATTTAAATCCATTTTTACCGTGGAAATAATACACACATCTATGTCATTTTGAATATTTGACAACTGACTGCGAATCATTTGTTCACATTTGACCGTCCACTGCCATGTAAATCATACCTTTCGACCTCGACCAGCAACTCCCGAGTCGGTCCCGTGGCCGAGTTGAACCCGTGAAGTTACTGAATAAGGGCCCTGCTTAAAACGTTGGAACTAATAATAAAACCACATGGACTACCTAAAAATACAATGTCTGCATATTCAATCCGTGAAAGTCTGCGATATAACATAACATAACAACACTTTAACAACATCGTTAAATAATTAAATTTACTTTTTTCGGTTTACCACGTAAGATATTCTTTATTTTGTCTGACGTTTCGATTGGATTTAAAGACCGTGTTACCTTCCACAAGTCAAGGCCCAATGACAAGAAGTCAAGCAAGGAATCATCCTACAGGTTCTGGTCCAGCAGACTACTTCGCATAATCAATAACATGACATGTTTTTCTAAACTCTTTCCACATGTTATAATATTCCTGTTAGTTAACTTCTTTGAAAATTGCTTGTTTATAATGTTTGTTTGAGGTTATTCTATTTTTTTGTTTTAGTTCTCTCTTGAAGTGTTTTTGTATTTTGTATTTATATGTGAGTTACTTTACAGTCTTTGACAATGATTGGTGAAATCCAATCAAAACGTCAGACAAAATAAAGAATATCTTACGTGGTAAACCGAAAAAAGTAAATTTAATTATTTAAAGATGGTAACACACACAAATAACCACGAAAACCTCAGAAATTCCATATATATACCCCGGTGTAGTCACTTTTTTAATTTCTGTCTAAAGTACTAATATATAATATTTATATATATATATATTTTATATACTATATATTTACTAATATATATATATATTATATATATGGGTTGTTGAGGGCGTTTTACCCTTCCCTTGAAAATGGAAACAGTTTTTCTGAAACAACGGGATTAAAAGTTATTTTCTATAATACTGTGCGTGATATTTACCGTAAAGATACTTAAAACATATATATATATTCAAGATTTAAGGCGTTCGCAGTACATTAGGGTATATGAAAATATATTATGTTTTGAGGTAAAACTGCATGTGATTTTATAATAATATATATAGTATATATATATATGTCTAACTCTAAAATATTAAATAAGTACCTGTTTAGTTACCTAATGAAGCAATCATCATATCTGCCAACAGGACGTGAACAGTGAGTTGTTGATGTACGGATCAAAAGAAGTGGTGTACAACTGCCTTTCACATCCATTGTTGAATAAATTGTGGCCATTACTAATTTTGGATTCATGGTGCCGCTTTTCAAACCGAGATGAAATATTTACAACATTAAATTCTCTTGTCAAAGAGTGCAAGGTATGCATAAATTTAATGTAGGTGTGGAGTACAAATTATTGATAGGTAAGCTACCTGACTATTTATTTTAGTGTAAAGAGGGAATATCTATTAAATCAAATAGCTAGGCCCTATAGGTTTGGCCAGAAAGCATCCGACTTATAGGGTTTTATTAACTATTAAACTTTTCATATTTTGCCAAGGAAGCATAGGCCTACATAACAGCTCAGTAGTAGTAGTAGCAGCAGCAGCAAACATCCTTAAAGTGATTTTGAGCATGTTTCAAGCCGTTTTTTCACTAAGAAGGAATGCTCGTACCCCAACCAAATTTGGCATGTTTTGTCAGGTACCTAAATCCCCTCGATTTTGATAGTTTTCAAGTTCACATCACCTTTCATAGGGCTGGGTAACACCTCAAAATCACTCCAACTTGGCTTGCTGCATAAGATGCCTGAGTGTGAAGCATGCCACGGCTTTGCTGCGGCGCCCTAAGGGGAAACCTAGATTATTGATATTTTGTTTATTGAATATTGATTATTAATCAATAATATTGACATTATTGAGTGAATTCCTACATATTGTCAATATTTGTTGGTTTATCAGCCCGAAACAATTCCGGGAAATGGTATATTCTGGACTTTTTTTTACCAAAATCCCTACTGTTAAAGCCAATTTTATTTTTTTGTTACTAATTTTCCGACTACATTCCCGCTCCAAGACAACTGTGCAAAACTTCAAACAACTGTGATGTCAGCCACTGAGCAAACAGGAAAAATCAACACTAAAAGCGTAAAATAAATGTAAAGGTTTAAATTTGTTTCTAGAAAATAAAGAAAAATAAATCTCAAATAGGCCCCTACACAATAAATGATAATAGTGTTCAAAAGAGACAATTTAATCCCACACTTTTGTTCCACTAAAAACACGAGGGTTTAATAAAATGAGGCATATAAAAGCAAAAGAGTCTTTCTCCACAAATCGAAAAAGAGCCAAATACACCCAAAATAAAGCAAAAACAATGTCTGTGGCACGATTTAGTCGTTTAGAAGCAAAAAAAAATTTCTCCTGTGTATATTTGAAAAAAGAAAAACATGCTGAGAAGCAAACAAATGTTTTTCCATGCCCATTTTAATGCTAACTGTTTTTTTGAGGTTATTGGTTTTTTGTTTTGCACTTTTTCTCTGTTTCTGAGACTCATAAAAAGTAGAGTCCCTACAAATTATGAGCTTCAAACATGACATTTGACTTTAGCAAGGGAACTAGCTTGTAATAAGGACGGACATAAGAGTAGGCCTACACTTTTATAACCATCAAAATCACGAATCATGTTTTTCCTCAATCAAAATATGTGAAATAAGGTGACCTAAAATTGAAGAGATAGTATTGAATGTGGTACCATATCAGCAAAATCCTCTGAAATCATTTCTTCCGATACCTCTAGTAAATTAGCTGGTTCTCTAATATCGGTATCACGTATTTTAATTTAAATCTACTCAAATCATTGTTTTTAGGGAAAATGTGTTATTGCCAATGACTGTCAATTTTTTCTACAAATTCATCATCATCATTCATTCATCATTATTACCCATTCCCCGTTTCCTGCTCTGGCAAAGTCAGTTTTGGGGTTTCCAACCAAATTCTTATATACTTCTTTCTATACTCCCACGGTAAGAAACCCCGTGGCGGCTCGTGAGGGGGCTGGAGCCCCCCCCCCCCCTGGTATTTTGATCCATCATGTTAATATTATTAATATACCGCCACCAATCACGTTTTATTAAAAAAAGTGTATTTTTTGTGTGCAAAATGTGTTTCTAAAAATAACATTTCCAGTAAATATTCTTATGAGTATGATATGATCACAATTGGATGCGCACGTTTTTGAACGCCGCCCCGCATCAGAAACTCTGTAGTCTGTGATACTGTGGTCTGCAGGTTTTGCAGTCCTTACCATAGACCATACTGTCTGCAGTCCATTGCCGTGCCAGTAGCTGCGATGAGTTTGCGTACCCACTCATTCAATAGGTTCAGTGGCAATGTTGGCGAGCGATTGAGCTATTTTATTTCAGTGCAAATACTGTTAATTCCTTTTGTACTTTACGATGAAAGATAAATGAATATTAAAATCAAATGGTCAACCAAAAATTTTGCAATAATTACAATTAATCAACATTCACTCCACAAACAAATGTTATAAAAATCGTGCCTAAAAAATGAAAAAATACTCCAATCACACTCAAAGATTTAAAAAAAAAACGTGGCTATGCGCCCTGGACCCCGCATTAGCTGGAAGGCCTCCCCCCCAGCCCCCCCATTGGACAAAAGCATGTACTTTACCCAGGAAAGAGCGTACCGGAAACATGGGGTGAATAGGAACTATGGGGTGAATAGGAAAAAAACTTCCTCTAAATAATACTAAATTCGTATTGCCGCTCTTTTTAAACGGCTCACATAAGGTTTTTGTAGTTGGTACACTACATTTTGCAGTTCCCTCTAAAATAGACTAAACTTGACAACCGCACCCTTTAAATAGAAAATCAGCCTCAATGTTATGAAAAGCTTTGGGCACATATTTTAAGAGAGCTGATAAACTTTGTCATTTCTCTTTATCTGGGAAAGGGGTTACATATCTTATAAACGTAGGACTCCATTATCAAGATATATTTTTTTTAAATGTAATTTGTGTTCCTTTTAAACCCCTGGCTAGGGTTAATAGGAACAGCTAGCATATCTATATGTATTTTCAGGCATATTTAAAATCCCTTTCCTATTGACCCCACATGGAGGTGAATAGGAACGCACAATATAAAAATAAAAATAAAAAAAAATATTCATCATCATCATTATATCAATCGTCGTTTCCTGCTTCTGGCAGGGTCAGCTTGGGTTTCGCGACCAAATTCTTCCACTTCTTTCTATCCTCCCACAATCGAGTCTCTGCTACATTCTTCCAGCTCTCTTCTCTATATGTAGGTTTTCTTGCTATGGTCTCCTTCCATCTCTTCCGTGGTCTCCCCGTCTTCTTCTTCCTTGATTCTTTTCTCATACATTCTCCTGGGCATCCTCTCTTCCGTCATTCGTTTCATATGCCCAACCATCTCAGACGTGTCCTTCCCATCCTGTCACCTAACTTCTCCACCCCAAGCATCTCTCTGATGTTTGTATTTCTAATTCTATCTCTTCTTGTCTTGCCCACTGTGCTCCTCAGGAATCTCAACTCGCCGCCTGAATTTGGCTTTCTTCTCTGTCACCATAGTCCAGGTTTCTGCCGCATATGTGAGGATCGGTATGAAGTAGGTCTTGTATAGTGTCATCTTGCACTGTATAGGTATTTCCTATCCCACACCAGGCCTTTTACGCACTGGTAGAAGTTGCTGGCCTTTTGGATTCTGTTAGTGATTTCCTTTTTGATCTTCCCGCTTGCCATTATTTCACTTCCTAGGTATCCAAAACTCTCCACCACCTCCAGGGTTTCTGCTCCAATCTTGATCTCTGCATGGTAGTTCCTTACATCTCCTTCTCCTGCATAGTAAACAACCTTGCTCTTGATCACACTTATCTTCATGCCGGCCTCTTCAATGTGCCTCTTCCACAGGTCTGTGTCCTCTGGAGTACCTCCTCATGCTCCGACCATGCCACGAATCATCGGCAAACAGCATAACCTCTACCTCTTCCGTTCCCTCCATCTTTACTTGTTGTGGATGTCATCCATCACTATTATAAATAGCAGTGGTGATAGCACACTTCCCTGCCTCAGTCCTTGTGTTATTTGGAACCACCCTGACAGCCCAAACTGTGTTTTTACACAGCTTTCACATACTATGTACATACTTCTAACCCTGTCTATCAGTCCTTTGTCCACCCCTTTTCTTTCCAAGCTTTCCACACTACATTCCTTGGCACACTATCATAAGCCTTCTCGATGTCTAGGAAGACCATACTCATATTTTATTTTATTTATTTTTTTTTTTTTACCCAGCTCCCAACTCTTTTCCATGGCCTGTCTAAGTATAATCTATATAACTATAGTCTGTTGACTCTAGGACTGGCGGCGGAAACCGAGTTTTGCCACGCGAGACGTTTTTCGCCGCCGAGAGAGCGGGATAAACGCGTACATTTTGGACGCTCCTCCGCGAGTAAGGATCGAATTTTCCGAATAAAAATACCCCCTACCCGAAACAAAATTGCTTCCGGGTGGAAAAGTCGAAACTCACGAAATACACTCCGTTTTATGGCACTTTTGTACTCGCGGTTGCCGCGCCCCAAAGTAGTTTTGCGCACGAACGTCGACGGTACCGACGTGTTCGAATAACTACCGGTACGAGTAACGTGATGGTTCCGGACCAACTCCCATACTTTGGCCGGGACGACGAAAAACATTTCAAATTTTGAAGCAAGGAAATTTTAGAAAAAACGGATATATTACTTGGAGCATTCCCAAAAAGTCGTTTGTTGTTTCAACGTGTACACAATAGAATAAACCTCCGGTCAATTGGAGCACATTTTTGAAAAAAAAATTCATTCTCTTTTTATGGGACATTGTTTTGATTTTTCGGTTCTAAATTTTTGGAAAATTTTGGATTTACGGTAGAGCCCCAAAGTTTGCCAATTACAAAAGCCAATGAATTGGGTAACAAGTTTTAAAAAAAATTGTCCCCACTTTCTTCTTCAGAATGCGCGAAAAAAATCCCAAAGTTGGACAATTTCGAAAATTTTACAGTGCAATTTAAAAAAATAAAAAAATCGCCTTCCCTTGGTTTGATTTCCGCCAACCGAGGCAAATTAATGTATAGGAATAATAAAGGTATTTTAATAAAATTAGTCTGAGAACCTTGGTTCGAACCCCGGATCAGTAGATGCCTTCGAATACGATTCTGGACACTTTTTTACTGTTTGATTTTTCCTTTAAAATCGTAAAAAGCATGGAACACATTTTTTCTAAAATTAACGGATGGTTAACCGACCTAGATTGGACCTTTGCGATAATCGTGATACCAAACATGACCCATTTTGTAGCATTTGTATACACGTTATGGACCGACCAAAATAGTCGTGCGTGTCCGTTTTGGCATCAAAAAATCATATTTTTGTTTTCTCACGGTTGCCGCGCCCAAAGTAGGCTTTGCATCCGAACGCCGACGACACCGGCGCGTTCGAAATCTTTCAGGGTACAGGCACCGTCAAGGGTTTTAGGACCGTTCCATTACTTTGGCCGGGGCAATGATGAACATTTTGAAATGCGCGTAATTTCGAAAAAAGTTAAATTTGGTGTTTAAATAAAAAATGTTTAAAAAATCCTGAATTTTCAAATTCACTTACGGCGTGTGTTAAAGTGCCCGTGCGGAGTTAACGCGGGGGGTCCAGAACGGCAAAAATGTGTACGGTTTTCTTTTTTCGGACATTGTTTGGATTTTCCATTTCCATTTTTTTTAAATTTTGAGATGCGCGGTAGAGCCCCGAGGTTTGACAATTCCGAAAGCCAATGAAATAGCAAACGGGTTAAAACCAAAATTGCCCCGATATTTCTTTCGATTGCGAGGGAAAAATTTGCAAAGTTGGAAATTTTTTAACATTTTGCAGTGCAACTTTAAAGTTTAAAATTTTGGTTTTCCTCGGTTCGATTGGAACGAAAAGGCTCGTTAATGTAGCGGAAGAATTAAGGAATGTAAATAAAATTGGTTTGAGAACCTGTGTTCGAACCCGGGTTAGGTGGAAGCCTTCGAGTTCGGTCCGGGACACTTTTTGATACTTAAATTTGCATTCAAGGTCACAAAAAGCACGGTACATATTTTTGTAAATTTCAAGAATTGTAAAAACACTGTATCCGATCTTTACGGAAATTGTCATACCAAACATCACGTATTTGGCTACGTTTTGAAGGGTAGACAGGGGGGGGAGACAAGATTGCAATGCGTGTCCGCTTTTGCATAGAAAAATCAACATTCTTTTACACATGCTTTTTTTAATGACATAAAACGGGCCCTATTTCGACTTTTATGTCCCTACCATGTTGGTCTCATTAATTTCTAACAGATCAAAATTTCTAAAAAAAATTACTTTGACTCCTGTTTCGAATGTCCTGAGCGCCAAAACGGCACTCAAACGTGGTTGTAAAACCAAGGCCGATAAAAAAAAAACGTCATTTTTCGTATGCATGCAAATGAAAAACGTCATTTACGGATATGCCTTCAACGATTCGATTTCCTTTGTTGACTTATAAAATACGTCTAAGGATTGGCGATTACGCCCAACAACATCTCAACCTTCGTTTTCAGATCCTGGGCGCAAAAAACGCACATTAAAATTTTGAATACTCTCGTCAGTGAATTTTTTACGCTAATTTTATACTGATCACAACATATTAATAAAGTGCGTTCGTAAGCTTGAAGAGGCTCCCTACAGTAGATACAAACACTGGGCCTACATTATAAGAAATCTATTTTTAGCTATGAAGTGATGTAATAAGTGATGCATTGAGTCTGGTTGAAGTTGGGGGGGCTCTGATTGGGATTTTTTTTTTTAATCCAGTAACGAATGTCCATATAAAACTCCAGCATATGCACATGCACATCGATAACATCATGACATAGAAGCGTTTAGACAGCCTTAGTGCAATCGAGACAGCATAGACTTCCACCAATAGTGGGGTTTAGCCCGCTAGGTGCAACCAAAGTATCGAGACGACAACTAATACTTCCACTAATAGAAATAAATGTTTCATACTAGCGACTTCCTTTACGGTTGGGCAGTGGCGGGCTTTGGGGGGGGGGGGGGGCAAGTCAAGTCAACGAACACGACGAGGGAATCGAGAGGACAAAGTGGCGAGGAGTGATGGGGGGGGGGGGGAAGTCGAGTTTTATAAAGAATAACTTATTCAGTGAAATTTATTAACTTTTTCCAGTACGAATCCGAATTTCGTGGACTGTTTTGTGTTTTGACTAGATGCCTCTGACACTGTTTTTTGTGTGTGGGGGGGGGGGGGGGGGGGTGTTTTGGAAATATAAATTAAGACATTTCATTGATATCTTCAAGCAATTTAATTTTTGAGGCGATTCCAATGGCGCCAGTGGGCTGCATCAGAGGTTACGGCCCTAACACTAATTTAGTTTCGTTTCTTTTTAAGTGGTTGGTCATTTTTGGAAAATCCAATAAAACATTGATTCTTTTATAGCTTAGCTTTATAGCTTTATAGTCAAGCGAAGCAGTGGTTTATTAGAGGGGTAATTTTTAAAGTCAAAACAGTGCTCAGGGCATTCCGTCACCCTTTTTGGGGCATTTTTAAAATTTTTAATTTTAATTTTTCCTTCCGATTACGTCAGGGGGCCGCATTCCCCGAAACACCTTCATTTCAACGTTGCCAAAAACTTTTTTGAATGTCTTTAATGTAGTTGGTCATTTTGTGGATAAACGTTTTCTTTTGTATTATATCTTCCACAATAACAGTACGATCAGGTACATCTCGAGCTCTACGGTACCGGACGGACAAGGGGCATATTTTGATAACCCGGACAAGTGTCACGGAAAAACTTTTGTCCAGGATTAATGAAAAATGTGCAGTATGTCTGGTCCTGTCCATCTTGGGCTTTGCGGATCTGCGCGGACGAGGCGAAGATTTAGACTTACCGTAAAATATTTGGTCTCGGAATTGTCCCAGGAAAACATTTCTCCTACATTTTACCAAAAAGTCGTAAAAATTATCAATTTCGAAATCATTTTGCACCGTACTTAGAGGCGGCGGACAGCGTCCGGCGGCGTACTGAAAGTGTCCCGGAAAACAATTTGTCACAGGTCTTCGGATAAACGACAAACGTCACCCGAAAACTATCGTATCGCGGCCGTACGCGGACCGATTCGCGATTTGTCGCGTCAACGAGGTTTTCCAACTACGAGGTTTTCCAAGTACGAGGTTTTCCATTCCCTCCGCGTAGACGGCTTTCAAGCCGCGCTTGCGCGACTTGTCCTGTCAAATAAGATCGTATATAGACGTTTGGAGGAAAAAATTGCGATGTCGCTGAATTTTTGCAGAGACCTTCCTTATATAATACTTATTAACATACTAAAACTCCCCTACAATCGGACTGGAGCTTCGGCCGCCATATTGGAAAATGGCGGCAAAAAGGTGTTTTTTATCGAACATCTCCAAATTGGTTTGAGATAGACAAAATATCTCAATGGCAATAATATTCCCCATTTAATTCTCTACAAAACAGGTGTCTTTTATAGTTTTGGTAGGGGCAAAGGTTACGTCACAAAATCGTGGTTTATATGTTGCTCATTGGAGTACCAGCTTATTTCCAAATTTTCACGCCCAGCATGAAACAATGCCGGTAAATCCGTGAGAAATCAATTTAAATACAAAAGGACTTTTGTACGGGGTTCATGAAAGCTTCCATTAGTATTTAAAAAATCAGTTCTGCGAAATCGAATTTTGCATTTACCCGGAATTTGGTTTTTCCCATTGTTGGCATTTCCTCAAAATGCCCTTTTTGACTGTCCATTATTAAGCGCTAAATAGCATTGGAGGAAAAATTCTTCCTACGCACATTGAAATGACTCAAATAATTATCAGATTACAACCAAAGTTATAATCCAATATGGCTGCTAATTCCTAATATCCACAACATTAAAGTGAATTTTGTAACAAAAAGAGTGTAAAAACAGCACGAAAACATTATTCATATTGTTAAAATTAGGAATTAGCAGCCATATTGGATTAAAACTTTGGGTTGTAATCGGATCATTATTTAAGACATTTCAATGTGCGTAGAAATAATTTTTCTCCAATGCTATTTAGTGCTTAATAATGGACAGTAAAATATGGCATTTTTTAGGAAATGCCAACAATGGAAAACCCAAATTCCGGGTAAATGCAAAATCCTTTTCGCAGAACTAAATTTAAAAAATACTAATGAAAGCATTCATAAACCCCGGTACAAAAGTCCTTCTGTATTTAAATCGATTTCTTACGGATTTACCGGGCATTGTTTGATGCTGGGCGTAGAAATTTGGAAATTAGCTGGTACTCCAATAAGCAACATATAAACCACGATTTTGTGACGTAACCTTTGCCCCTACCAAAACTATAGAAGACACCTGTTTTGTAGGGAATTAAATGAGGAATATTTTTGACATTGAGATATTGACTTTCTCAAACAAATTTGGAGATATTCGATAACAAACACTTTTTGTCGCCATTTTCCAATATGGTGGCCGAAGCTCCAGTCTGATTGTAGGGGAGTTTAGTATGTTGATAAGTATCCTTTTAGGAAGGTCTCTGAAAAAATTTAGCGACATCGCAATTTTTTCCTCCAAAATTCTTATTTGACAGGATTAGTATGAATATAGGATCTATTGTGGATCTCCCCATTTTCTCCCATCTCCACTGAAAATCAGTTATATAACTGAGTGGGTAGACTCTAAATAAAATTATTTATTTATTTATTTATTTATTCATTATTCTAAAACCGTATTGTTCCTCATTCAACATGTGATCAACCTCTTCCCTTATTCTTCTGTAAACAATCCTTTCATAAATCTTTGCTGTGTGACATAGTAAAGTGATCCCCTGTAGTTACTACATTTTTTCGATCACCCTTCTTGTATATAGGGACAATCACCCCTTTCTCCCAATCTCTTGGCACCTTCTTTTCCCTCCATACCACTCTAATCACTCTGTACAGCCAATGCATAACAACTGGGCCCCCAGCTTTGATCATTTCCACCACCAGTTCGTCAACTTCCTGCAGTCTTCCCATTCTTCATCCTTTTTAATGCCATCTCCACTTCTGCCAGGTCGGTCCATTCTCATCTTCTTCTTCCGCCCCCCCTTTCCCAACTCTACATCTCTGCCTTCTGCATCTGCATCTGCTCCTGCATTCAGCAATTGATTGAAATACTCTTTCCAAAGTTTCCTTGATCTCCTCTGCATCTGTAATGAGTCTCTCCGAGTCATCCGTTAGGTACCTTTGTCCCCCTCTTTCCTTCCTCTTACTCTTCACTATGCCATACAGCATCTTCTTGTTTCCTTCTGAGTCTTTCTCCAGTTTCTTAGCAAACTTCTTCCAATCTTCTGCTTTCTCTTCTTTAACCGTTCTTTGTGCTTCCCTCTTTGCGTTTTTGTAAGCTTCTATTTTTCAGTTGTACTTTCTCCTTTACTTGTAGTTCCACCAGCTTGTTACCATCTCTTTTCTTACCCCACTTGTCCTTCCACACGTCCTCCTCTGTTGCCTGCACCAGTGCTCTCTTAAACGCCTCCCATTCTTTCTCCACCCCTTTGGGGATCTCTCCCTTTGGGATCTCTTTCCTAATCCTCTGTTGATATTCTTCTCTGACTGCCGTCTCACGTAATTTCCATACTTTGAGCTTCTTTCCGCAAATTCTTTTCTCTTTCGAACACTTCCCTCTATTTGGATATCTGCTACTAGCAGCCTATGGTCTCCATCTAGTCCTACATTGGAATGACCTTTACATCCTTCAGACTCCTTTGCTTATCTTTACTAACAACCACATAGTCTATCTGTGTCTTCTGTTGCCCGTTCCAACTAGGTACCTGGTAATTTTGTGGCTGTCCCTTTTTTGGAACCACGTGTTTCAATTACCAGGCGTTTCTGGCACACAGGTCTAACAGCCTTTCACCCTCTGTGTTCTCCTACCGTATCCATACATTCCAATTACTTCCTCGTACCCTCGCCTTTCGTCACCAACCTGGGCATTGAAATCTCCTAGTATGATAATATCACGTCTGCCAATCAGCCCTTCCAGATGTTCTTCGAACTCATCCTTCGCTTCCTGATCGCACCTACTTGTGGAGCATAAATCTGGCATATCTCCCATTCCTCATTTCTTACTTTAATCCTTATCTTTATAATCCTGTCTCCTTCTTCCCGTACTTCTATCACTTCTTCCTTCCATTTTGGGCTTACTATTATCCCCACTCCATTTCTTCGTGCTTCTTTATTTCCGCTCCACCATAGCCTGTACCCACCGTTCAACTCTAACTTTCCTTCATCCTTCCACTTCACTTCGCTCAGCCCCAAGATGTCGATCCTTCTTTCCACCATAACATCGACCACCTCATTCACCTTCCCCGAGAGGGTGATGAGGTTGATGGTGCCTATTCTAATAACATTTTGTCTTCGCTCTTACCTTCCAGTAGCACACTTTTCACTGCCCCCCTGGTTGCCTGGGGAGCGCGTCGCTTGCTGTGGGGGACGCCCCTAGCCGCATTCCATTCAAATTAGGTCGTTTGCCCATGATTGTTGTTTGGCAGGTTGTTTAAGAGACACTGGTCAGCCAACACCCCTAAATATCCCCCAACAGTAGCCCACCTCTCTGGGGCTATGGTGCAGCCGTTGGCCTTTTATTGGTTCTTCCGCCTCCACCCTTTATGTCCCCCTGCTGCGAGGACGACACTCTAGGTAGCCAGTCCTATGTGTAGCACTAAGGCATTGCCCTATCCTAGGTTTCCCATGTGGGGTTATTTTGTTCGAGGTGTTGCTCCTCTTTGATCCGCTGTGTTTTGCAAAGCTCAGTACCACCTCGGGAAGGTTGTGACTCTTCGCCACGCACAAGACGGTCTTGGGTATGTAGAGGCTATGTGGACGCTTCTGTCCTGTATTGCGCATATCATACCCCTGGGATGTGCGGTGACCAGTGTCCAGGCAATCCTGGTGAAAGGTACTACCCTACACACCCCTTGGTCTGTTACTCTGTTAATGGTTGGTTATATTATTTAAAGGAACACATAGCTATAATTTAAAAAATATCTCATTGGTTTACTATGAATTATGTTGAAATAACAAGAAGTTAACTTACAAAACTGTTCCTATTCACCCACCTTACGGTAGTCCCTTATATTATTTGTAAATGAAACCACTGCAGACCCCCACTATAAACAGTACGAGCCGCCACTGGTAAGACCTAGTAGTAGTAGTATGGATTGGGGATAGGTCTTACCCATCCGATGCAAGAGACTATAAGACCTACTTCACAATCACAACCAATCCTAGCTCATGCAGCAGAACCCGGATTATGAAGGAAAGAGAACCAATTATAGTCAGCAGAAATGAGATTTCTGAGGAAATCAATGGATAAGAGTAAGACAAGAAGACACATGATCATAAACACATTACACAACCATAGAGAATGCTGGGTGTAGCTATAATTAGTGGAAGGAGAGATTGTAGGAGACCTTCCGGCAGGAGGAGAGAGCTGGGAAGAAATGGAAGATTGATTGATTGATTGATTGATTGATTGACGTCTTTATTAAGACAACGTTGTTCAAAAGTATCCTAACTTATTATTTATTATGTATCACATACACTGATCTCTAAATACTTACGTGGATCGAGCATGCATACCTGCTAGATGTTGAGAAGTGAATTTGGCCTGCTGCTATAATGGAGGTACTAATTTAAGATGTCGCAGGCATTGCCATTGTTTATCTGAGTAACGCGCGGCTTGCGTTTTTTTCTCGTCCCCGTATCCAGGGGCAAGGGGTTTGCGTAGCGGGGGAGTGGGGCAATCGGGGGGAATTTTGGCTTGGGAGTGTGTGATTGCTCGCCGCCCCCGGGGGTTTCGCAAGTCGGCCCGCGCCCTTTGGATGACACTATTTCATATTTATGTCAACATAAAAGTAGACACTCTTTAAAACGTTGGGCCCGGGCTAGCGAGCGGGAGATTATTTTTAACGGATTTCGGGCCTAGAAACTGACTGTGACCCCCTAAAGTCTATTCTTTTTGGTATTGATTTTTTAACCCAGCTAAAATTTGGGATCAATATTCAAGACAAAATTTGGGGAAATTTTTTACAAAGTGTTCTTTATTGACATTTTTTGGGATAGAGCCCAAAACAAAATTTTTTAAGGTATTTAAACCATACCTACATGATATATTTTCCCCAAAGTTGGGGGAAAAAAATTTCCCGTACTACCCCATTTTGATTTATTCTTCCCCAAAGAAATGTATTGTAAATGGTGAAAAAAACAAAATTAAATTTTTTAAATCCCTGCATCCAGGTAAAAAAAAATTTAAAATTCTATTGTTCACTACAAGTAACTAGTAAAACTAGAAATTCTAAAAATAATATGGTACTGAGGGTTCCCCCGTCCTGTACCCTTGTTTAAATGGGATTGTTGCCCAAAATGTGATTTTGGGCCTATGGGGGAGTAAAAAAACAGTAAAAATTTTAAATTTAATCTTAGGTATAAACCGGGTTTAAACAAAATGTGAAATTTTATTGTTTTATAACTATTAATTTTAAAAACTATATAGCGTCCTCCCCCTGTTTAAATTAATTGTTACCTAAATTTTTAATTTGGGACTATAGCTCACTATAGTAAATTTTCCAAATTGAATGTACAAAACGTATTAAAAAAAGACAAAATGATTGTAGGATGATACTTTTTAAAATTCTTTTTTGGTTTTTTTGGAAAAAAGGACGCGTCAACCGTTAGGCCCATAATCCCTCACTCTAACCTAGGGGAAAAAAAGGGTCCCCGGGGCGGGGTCAAAAACCAAAACCCAGGGGTTTTTAGGGGGGGAAAAGGGGGTTCTCACGTCCGGTCGTCATTGTTTTCCCGCCCTCTTTTTGGGTGCCCTTTTGTCGTCTTTGGCGTCGAGGTTTCGCCCAAGGGAAAGGGGGGGGGGGCCCCCGAGGGACGTTTGGGCCCAGAGCTCCCCTCTTTTTTTTCGGGGATAAAAAACTCCCCTTCATACAGATGATTTTTTGCGGGGGGTTTTTTTCCCCTTGAATCCCTTGTCGATTAGGAAAGGGGCCATGCTCGGGGCCCAAAAATTTTTAAACCAAAGAATTTAAAATTGCACTATGGGCTCACTATAGCTAAATTTAAAATTAAAGGTAGAATGTATTAAAAGGCGGGGCAAAATGATTGTAGGATGGTCCAACGCTTTGTTTCAACGACAAATATTCCAGACGAAGTTTGGGAACCGTTTTCTAGTACCTTTACCCTTTTTTCCGGGCAGTCTTTAAATTGGGAAAAAAACCCCAAGTCGTTTTTAGACGAGTGAGTGAGCTATTTTTTTAAAAGAAACCCGGGGAAACATTCCCTATCTTACCCCTCGGCGGGATTTTAGCTAACAGCAGGGGTCTTTCCCCCTGGGCTATCAGGGAAAGGGGGATCAATTTTCCCCGGGGTACTCAACGCATGGCACTCACTCGTCTAAAAAGGGGACTTTGGGGGTTTTCCCTGTATGATAGAAATTTTTCAAAATTTTTTTTTGTTGCCCAGGGTGTGGCCACAACCATGATTATAATGGGGAAAAATGTAAAAAAATTGACATTTTGGGCTAAAATTTTTTTTTCAAAGTAATTTTTTTGGGTGGGTTTAAATCGGAACGGATTTCGTTAAAAATACCATCAAATACCGGGCCCCGGGAATGAAAATCTTTAAAATTTCAGAGCAATCGGAAAAGGGGTTCGTTATTTTCTTACAAAAACTCGGTTCCCCTCACACAAACACTCACACTTTCGTTTGAGTTGAAGGGTTTATAAAAACCTTTTTTTTCTCCCCGCTCCTTGTCAAAAATTATAAAATTTATTATGTGTTTTTTTTGGTTTTTTTTTTTGGTTTTTTAAAAAAAAAAAAAAAATTTAAAATACAGCAATCCATTTTTAATTTGAAACAGCTAAACGGAAAAAAATTTCGTAGCTCTAAAATTTCCCCAAAAGTTATAAAAATTTTTTGGTCGTTTTAAAAAACCCCTCTTCCCATAGGGGGATTTTAAACCCAAAAGGACTTACTGCATTAGAGAAAGGAAACATTTTTGGGTTTGGGCCTGTAGTAGAAAGTGGGGGAGTGCGGGGGTTAATTTTAATAGTTTCACAATAATCAATTTGGGTATTACCCTCCCCTGCTACCAGATTGAAAAAAAATGAGACCTGCAACGGGTCCCTGCAGGTAACTCTGCTTAAATCTTTGAACATTGTCGGGGGAATTCTAGCCCAACCCGGATATTTGGGCCTGTTTTTATCGTATCTCATTCTACTTGCTGTTTACATTTAAAAACAGCACAGAGGGGAAACCCTTTCTTGTTTGGATAAAGAAAACTACTATGGGCTGTGGCTGTGTTTATGTTTTTCTGACTTTTGTATGTGTGCGTGCGCGTGGGGTGCGTGTTTTTGTATATCTGACGGGGCAGCTTCAATATTTTCTCTAAAATAGACATATTCATTCTTCCCTTTGGGATTTTTTGATCAAAACCGTCACACGCAAACGACTAATAGTAATACACGCTGTGCTACCTATTTAAACAAGCAAAATGGAAATTTTTGAGATGAACTACACCCAAATCAGTGCTAGCCCATCACCCCTCACTCATCCTCTTTGGATTCGTTCAAAATACAACATTTGAAAAAAAACCCAAAACCAAAACCGGAAAACTATCAACATTATTTTTTCCGATCTTTTATAAAAAAATACAAGGAATGAAAGGTATAGTTAGTTACTTTTATTAGTTGACCAAAATTCCCTATCCATCCTAAGGGTAAAAATAATAAGACGGGGTTTTGTCACGTTGTTTTTCCAATTTTTTGTTGAAAGCTTTTATTTGGATGGGTGGACCTAATTAACATAAGATCAAACAAAGAGGGACTTGTTTTTCGGTATGGTGTCATTATAGCGAAGGGCTCAACTGGAAATACCCCGGGAGAAAATTTGGGTCGACAAATTGCGCTCAACTCTGAAACGGGAGGGTTCCCGGGGGTTTTGAATCCCGTCGTGACCACAATCCCGACTGAAAGTTTTTTTTTTGGTTTTTTTTTTCAGTCGTTAATGCCCAATGGAAGGGATTGGTGCTCTTAAACAGCCCCCGGACTATCCTTCACAATAATTGTTTCCTGTTTTTGTTCACCTGAAAAAAAGTGATTCATTGCACTTTAACAGGTTTAAAATTTCGGTTTTTTAAAAATTAAAAATTTTAATTAACTTGAAATAATTTTCATCGAATTTTTGTATCAAGCCGTGTCCTATTTTTGGGTTGCACTTTACATAAATTTTTCGATTTTTTTCTTAATTATATAAACCCAAGCAGCTAAAATTTTTTTCTTTTTTTTGTCAATAGTAGAAAAGGAATCATGCTTATTAATGCATAGTGTAATATAGTAATGTATTTTTCCCTTTAACCCCGTGTCCAAACAACAAAATAAAAACAAAAATTTACATACACAAATTTAAAAACGTAAACAGATTGAAAAAATTAAAAACAGTGTGGGCAGCTGGGGGGTAGTAAAGGAAACAAGTTCCCCGGTTTTTTTAAACTAGAGGCCCACCGTGGGAACGCCGCTTTGAAATAAAGAAAAAATTGTGTGGGCAGCTGGCTGTGTACGGAAACAAGTTTCCCAAAGGGTTTGAGCTAGAGCCTACACGTGCAACCCCCGCTTTCCCCCGCAGGTCCCCGTGTCAACCCCACGTTTTTAATGTTTTCCGCACACTCCTACCTCCCCTCTCACGGCCGTGACGCTGGCCCCCAAAGCTTTTGGGCCCCTTTATCTGGGAGGGGGCAAGCGATAAAACTAACCCGCCATTTTTTTTAAACGGCATCGGGGTTTTGGAAAGCTAGTTTTAGGGGATACAAAACCGGAAAAAAAAAATTTTGTTTTTACAAAAGATTGTTCTCAAATATCCATCTATCCAAATATTTTTTATTCCCCTTACAAAAATTGTTTTTTTTTAAAACCCCTTTTAAAAAAATTTTCATTAAAAAAACGAATATGAAAAGCAAAAATGGGTTTTATTCTTTTTTAAAATATGCAAAAAAAATTTCTTGAAATTTCGTCAAGAGTGCCTTTTTAAAGGGGAATTATACGGAAAACTCTGCATAGCCCGGGGTCCTCTTAATGGTTTTCTTCTGTTTAAAACTTTAAATTTAAAAACCGTTTACTAATCTGTTAAAAAGATTTTTCCCCATTGAGAAAATTTTTGATGTATGATATTCCCCCAAAGGGAAAAAAAGGAAGATCAAAAAATTTGTATCAGGGGTTTTGTGATGAAGACCTTCCTAAAATTTAAAAAATAACACAGCAAATTCTTAGGACTGTAATTGACTAGTGCCCCTTTTCGTGGGGCATCCAAAAATGTTATGTAGCAAATAAAATGACTCTAATGTTATGTCTTCGTAAAATGAAAATATATGCAGATGAAGTTTTTGGGGTTTGTGTGTCTATGGCCCCGATTGAAATCCCCATTTGGCTATGGGTTTTAAAAAGCGTGGGGGAAAAACATCAAAAAAAAAAATTTTCATAAAATCTTTGTCATGCCCAAAAAAAACTTTAAGAATAATAATAATCATCATAACTCAGTTTTCCAAATATGTCGGGTTGATGGTTTGGGTTTTTCCCCCATTTCAAGGGCATTTCCAAAAATGTAGATACTAAGCTTTCCCGACTTTAGTGTTTCTTCCACATCATCCCAAATCCTTCTTCTCCACCCAAATTTTCTCCCCTCTTTTTTCTGTCCTCCCACAGCTTTACTCTTGCCACATGCTCCCACACTTATTTTCCCTTTTCCAAAGTCTTCTTGAATTAATCTTTAAAAATTTTTTTCTTTTTCCTTCCTACTCTTCTTTTTCCCCCCCTTGCCGCTTCAAATTTTCGTCTTTGGGAAACCTCTCCCCGCCCATCCTTTTTTATATGTTTCCAAAACCCTCTTAGACGTTCTCCTTTCCCACTTAAAAATTTCAATCTCTCCAATCCCATTCTTTTATTTCATTAAAATTTTTTTTAAACTTTTTCCCTCTTTGTAACTCCCTTTATAAATTCTTAAAAAAAATTCATTTCTAGAATAAAAGAATATAGATAAAATTTAAAAAAGGGGATACATGGGAAGGGGACATTTCAAAACATTGAATATTCTTACTTTTTGCATTTCCCCTATATTTACAAAGTAAAAATTATTTTTTAATTAATCAAAGGGAAAATATAAAAAAAAAAATCAAAAATTCAAAAATTACAATACTAGGAGGAAAATGATATATTTTTTGACTCCCACTAGGGTGGCTGTTATGAGAAAAAGCCCCACATAATGCAGGGAAAAAATCCTTTTTAATAACACCTGCCCCTTTTTCAAAAACAAACCAAAGATACCCTTTAAGAAGGATCTTAAGACATTTCTTGGGGGGGAAAAAGAATACCCACATATTTAAAGGGTTTCTTTGGCGGACAATGGAAATATATCTTGGGAAAAAACAATTTATTTTACTTTAAAAATAGCCCCCGACTTATAATTTTCTAGTAGCCTATCTTATATTGTGTAAAAGTATATATTTTTTAATTTTGTATTATTGTATTTTTTAAAAATGTTTTTGTAATTAATGTAAATTAGTTTTTAAATATTTTCTATACACCTAATTTTAAATCTTAGTCTTTTTTAAAAGACGTGTTTAATAGCCCACTAAACTTAATATAATGTATTGTTTTTAAATTTGTTTATCTTGTCATAACCTTGTAATTATTGCTATAAATTAGGTATACAAAACAAGACAATAAAATGAAAAATGAAATGAAATTACTTCTAGGTGGTAATGCATAGTGCGAACCTCGTGCGAGTTTTCGTTGCCATGGTAACGTTTACTTTTGTTATAATGCAATTTCCATCTACACTACTTATCGGATCAAAATAAAATAACATATTCGTGACCGGACGGACATTCTAAATGAAATGGCCATCTCAGATTTTGTCGCCGTTAAGTTTTGAAAAAAAAAATTTCGATTAACTTTTAATGTAACTTTTTAACTTTTTGAACGATTTTGCCACAAAACTAATGGCATTCATCGGAACGAAGCTTGCGGATGGTCAAAATTTCAACTCGATCCGAGCCTCCGTTCGAACGTTATGGCGAGACATACAAAACAAAACAAAACAAAACAAACAAAAAAACAGTGTCTATTTTTTCCGGCAGAGTCAAATAGAAACGCTCGCTTCGCTCGCTTAATTATATATATAGGTCAGTGATCACATTGTGGTTAGATGTTTTGTTTGGCACTTCAGCCATAAGGTCATAATGCACCTCTCTAGTCTAGGGGATGTAGATAGGAAAGACCCATGCTGGTCAGAACCAGCCACCGGCAAGAGTGAGGAAAGGGGGGGGATCTCATGTTGTGGTTGACATGGTTGTCATAATTCCTGTTGTTATTGTTGTCATTTTCGTCGGGGAAGTTGTCGAGGGGAGAGTGAGGTTCCACAACGACTTCTAGTCCTTACTCCCCTACTAACAAGCTGATGTTTGCCAGATGGACTTTACCTCTTTTCTCGCAGAGCCATGCTCTGGGCCAAATTCTAACCCGGGCCCAGATGGGGGTACATGTGTTGTTAATGATTGCAGGCAGTTACCCAGGATTCTGTTTTCACACGTCTGTGCATCATGCTAGAAGGCCAACTGAAGGTTGTAGAATGGTGCAAGAAGAACAGACGAGGCAAGCCTACCAACAACAGTGAAATGTTGATGCTTGCAAAAGATCACAGCACTCTGGAGGTGATGCACAGAACTACCAACCTCTCGGAAGTTGACTGGCAACAAGTAATTCATATTCTGGACCACAACTACCATCTGTGTAAGCTTTGAATCTAATCATATCTCAATATAAAATTGTGTTTTTAATTATCTAGCCTGCATTTAGGCTAGGGCAAAGTATGGTGGAAGACTAAATGGCACTCTTTACCTGCTGCCCAGAGCAGTACGTGGGGGCTATTACTAGACGGTAGTGAAAAAAATGGTGATAACGAAATTAGTTTGGATTGGATATGCTTAACGTCTCAATTTAC
>JAMZAV010009379.1:0-25252 GCA_024449915.1 Sweltsa coloradensis | reverse complement strand
TTTGGGGAAAGGGTCGAAATCAAGGCAGGAACAGTAAACCTGTGGCCCTCCTACATGCTGCCTCTCACAACCTGCCCTGCAATGATTGTTACCAGGCCAGCATTGTGAGGGCTTACCTGCTAACTGCAATGAGCAGGAACTCAGAGGTGGGAGCTGGCTCACGCTCACCATGCATCACCACTCTAGGCTCCCCAACTCACTATCCACTCCTCCACCCACCTCCCCCTCTACTTTGGCCTACAGCGCCACTGGTGGTTTTTGTAAATAACTGTAGACCTAGTCTAGTCATCTCTCTGCTCTCGTTGAGTGAGCAAAGGCCCTGTTTTTTTAGGGGTGTGCGAGAAAGGATTTTTCAGACTCAGGACAGGATCAGGAATTTTATATTACAAAATCCGGGAACCGGGACGGGATCGGGAAATTTTCCGCCAAATAAATAAATTAAATGCGGCATCTTTATATCACTTTATCAAGTAAAGAATGTAAAGGTCACCATATTAATCACATTGACTCACAATTTGACTTAATGCTAGGGCCTAGGCCTAGCTACTTGACGGGCTGACTGAGGCCTAGCTACTTGAAGGGTCTAGGCCTAGCTAGCCACGGGTAGGAAGGTGAAATGGAGACCACGTCCCTACTTGTATTTATCTTTGTCCAAGCCTAGGGCCTATGCCTACCCAAAACAAATAGGGCCCTAGTAATAATTAGGTTAGAAAGAATGGCCTGTGATTTAGATTGGGCCTAGGACCAACTGGGAAGAGAGGTCAAATTACAAATTAGCTAGTTGTAAGTTGTAGGCCCTACCTAGGCCTAGATAGGCTAGGCTACAACTAACAATTTTCAACTTACCAAGTGCATTTGGCCTAGGGCCTAGGCCTTAGGACAGGTGTGGGCAAACATTTTGAGCCAAGGGCCATATGGTATAAATTCACATCATTATCGGGCCGGAACCACTATGAAAAATTACCTCCCCCCCCCCCCCCCCCACTAGCTAGTAATAACTTACCGAAGTTGTATTTTCAGTGTGACATGTGTAGCTGATTCATATTTTTCACCAAAGTGTCAAATTCTGGTGTAAACGTGGACGTCGATATACGCAGCACAGAGGACAGGTGTTGATCAGTTAATCTGGATCGGTGTTGAGACTTGTTGATTTTCATTAGTGAAAATGTCTGTTCGCACACGTACGTGGAGCCAAACAAAACTAACACTTTTTTAGCCATGTCCCTTATTTCATGGAATTTTGTTTCATTTAACGCAGAGTAGAATTTGTCCGGTGCCACAGAGTTGTACATGTCTTTTAACACATTGTCACTTTGTAAGTCGATTAGCTCCAGCTGTAATTTAGCTGGGGCTTCTTCAAAGTCAAACGTGAAGGGAGACGATACAAGTTTCAGTTCCGTTTCAATCTTTTTGAAATCCGCAAACCGACGCGTAAATTCCTCATGTAATTCACGTAACTTCCCGCTGTACATTTCAGCCTCTTCAACAGACACAGTATCGCGCCGTTGTTCAAGTGTCGGAAAGTGAGTAAATACTGTTTGCTGTAAATTCCTTGAAAACAATAGCAACTTCATTTTAAATGCCTTCACATTTGTGTACATTTCCGGTACAAAAATACCCTTGCCTTGCAGTTTTACATTTAAATCATTTAAATGTGTCATCAGATCAAGTGTAAATGCAAGGTCATTCAACCATTTGACATTTTTCAGTTCTGGGAACTCGGTGTCTTTATCTTTCATTTCAGGAAAAGAATAATCTCATGTTTGAGTTCCCACACCCTTTTCAACACTTTCCCCAAACTCAACCAACGTACAGTAGTGTGATACAAAACGTCTGTGTGCTCAGCATCAATGTCTTCTAATAATGAAATGAACTCTCGGTGATTGAGACCCCTGGCTCTAATAAAATTCACAATTCGGGTAACAGGGTTCACAACATGTTGCATGTTCAGTACACGTTTACACAACACCTCTTGATGGATGATGCAATGTAGGAATATAATTTCATGATTACAATCAATCTCTTTGACTTTATCGTCAATTTTTTTTAATAATCCAACATTTTTTCTGTTATGTTTGGGGAGCCGTCGGTCAGTAACGTTAACAAGCTTTATCCAGGGTAGCATAAGCTTATCAATGCAATTGCCAACTTCGTTAAATAGGTCGGCTCCTGTCGTAGTGTCTTTCATAGGTTGCATAGAGGCCAACTCTTCTGTGATTTCAAACTTATCATTTATGCCTCTCACAAATATTAAAAGTTGAGCCGTGTCCTTCACATCCGTGCTTTCATCCAACGCCAATGAGTAATATGTAAAACCTTTTATTTTGCACTTCAGTTGGCCAATCAAGTGGTATCGATATCTTCAATTCGGCGAGTGATGGTCCTGCGAGACATACTAATGTTTTCGAACTGCTTCTTTTTTTCTGGACAAACCAAATTAGAGACTTCTACGAAACACTCTTTCAAAAACTCTCCTTCAGAAAATGACTTGTTATATTTTGCAATTTTATGAGCAATTACAAAACTTGCCTTTGTTGCCGACTCTTGATCTGAACTTTGTTTTGAAAACACGTTTTGTTGTTTTTTCAATTGACTGACCAGTTCGTTGACTTTTATAAGTTTTGATCAACTGATAAGTTGCTGAATTTGTCGGCATGTTTCAAATTAAAATGCCTGCTTAAGTTATACTCTTTAAAAACTGAAACACTTTCCTTACAAACTAAACAAAATCGCTTGGTTCCGACGTCTGTGAAGAAGTATTTCACTGTCCAGTCATTATTAAAAACTCGGACACTCACGATCCACTTTTCTAACTTTGATGCACTCATCTTATACTAAAATACTAGTCACAATCGAAAACTTTAAAGTAACACTTCACAATCAATCACTATCGCACATACTAGACTGGACACTTCAACCACCTGCACGCTCTCAGTGGCTGCAACCCTGAACACTGACGGTTTTGTTTGGGACGGAAGGAGGCCAGGCCAATGAACTGCAAATGCCGAGTTGCCAACATAAGGAATGGAAACATGTCATTTTGTATTTGTTAGAGTGGTAAGGGTTTGTAGCTGACCTTCAGCTCACAATGGCACCGACTATTGGACTGGCAAAGGGGTGTGGGCAGGGGCAGACTGGCAGGAACGGAAGGGAACTACGGAATTACTTAGACGGGAGCTCGGGCGTGAGGGCCGTATTTCACAGTAAAACATAAACTGATGGCGGGCCGTTTGAAAAAGCTCCGCGGGCCGGACCCGGCCCGCGGGCCGTAGTTTGCCCATCCCTGTCTTAGGCCTAGCATCCATGGGCTAATCTAAACCACAGGCCTTTCTTTCTAACAAAATAATTAATTTTGGGTAGGCCTCGACCCTAGGCTTAGACAAATATAAATACAAGTATGGACCTAGGCCCTTGCCTAAAGTCAATTTGTAAGTCAAGTCATTGTGATTGATTTGGTGAAGGCCTATTTCCCAGCTGTTTCAAGTCGAAAATCGAATATTATTTTGATTTTTGAAGCACTGCACTCTAGATGCTAATGCACCAAGCATGCACGCGCGAATGCTGCGATCTAGTGGGCACCTTGCCAACTGCTTCGAAGAGGCGGGAATTTCAATTTCCCGACTTTTGACGCGATCCCGACAAGTTTCGGGAAAAAAACTATTTCGGGAACGGGATTGGGAAATCCCGCACACCCCTACTGTTTTTTTAAAAAAATTTTTTGCTCATTGGTCTTGTGGTTAGCGTATCTACTTCCAAAGCAGAAGGTCCAGGGTTCGATTCCCGCTAAAGTCAAGTTTTTTAACTTCTGATTCGGACTTAAGTCCATCAGTTCGTGTCTTAGGAGTTTGTAAACGGTGACTTTGGAGCCGTCCTAGCAACGAAGCACATAATAAATTCAGAGTTGTTCTGAATCGGCCTTGTTGATTCTGGCGTTGATCCGCGGGTGTTCGCACTGTCCATACCACTGATTGCTATAATTCCTATTACGTACAAATATCGATCTTTGGTTGGTTATCGCTCACTCGTCGATTGCGTCGGGGCCTACAGGGTTGGCTTGGTCGCTTTGATTTACTGTCCCCCACTGAAAATCAGTTATATAACTGAGTGGGTAGACTCTAAATACAATTTATTTACTATTATTTGTTTCTATCATCCCCCATTTTAATAACACTGAACTTCCATTTAAAAAGAGAGACAAGTGAAACTGGGCATTGTTGAAAGACCACTGTGCTAAGGTCTATGAGTAGAGATGTGCAAAACTGATAACGAAATTTGTGAATTTTTTAAAGTTGCAATAATCCCTTCAAATTCAGTTTGCACATGAATCTCCTGAATTGTGATTGAATGGTACCAATTTCCAATTCACGAATTTTCGCAAAATTTTAGTTGATACCGCGAACTAGTAGCGAAATTAGAAATTATGTCTTGCGAATTAGGTCACGAAATTTTAAAAACTTTTTTTTTCAAACTAGTTTTGGTGGAGGTGCCGGGTACGAGTCGAAATTAAATTAATCCTGTCTGGTACATGTGGTGGAGGTGCCGGGTCATACAACGCGATTGTGAGATCGTAATAATCGTTTGAACGTGAGTAAGCTCAAAATACTTCATATCCATCGTCGAGGAGAACGAAGCCGTTACACTAGCTCTCGAACCCTCCATCTGCTCTAACCAGCGATATACGTGAGTTTCAGGGCAGAGCAGTCACCCACTCTACCCCTGACCACGCCCGAGTTTGCTTAACTTCGGTGTTCTAGTGAGAACCGGTTAAACTACCTCCGCTAAACCACTGGCTGTGGTGGCAGGAGAGAGGAAGATGGAGAGGCCTATCTTCAATGCTGACCCAATGCAGAGTTGGACATGGCAATAGATGATGGTGATAGGACTAACAAGTGCTCCCCAAATATTGAAATGTGATGCATTTGTCAAACAATTTATTTTAAAATGGAGAGTGGAAAGCAGGAAAGCATCAGACTTGGCCACTCGTTGTGTCAGGTTTCCACTCACCATGACGTCCAAGGTCGCTGTTGTCACCGGTCACTTGATCCACTCCGTCTTGTGTTGAGGCCTCACCCACAGCCTGGAATACAACAATACAGGGCTAGAGGATTTTCTTTAACCTTTTAGCTAGGTCTACAACAAGAAGGAGAATGGTGTTAGCCACTAGCCAGGTCTTTTAAATATGTAGGCCAAACCATTCTCAATTACCAAGTATAAATACAGGTTCACTTGTAGGCCTAGCCGGCTATTTGATGTAGTCCAAGTAGGTAGGTAAGTTACAATAGGGTTCTGGCAGTGAAGTATAGGTGGAAACAGTTAAAGGGGCTAAAAACCCAAAAAATTATTTTTTACCACGTGATCTATAGCACAATACTACACTAAAATGACAGTTTAAAAAATTGTATCTTGTAACTGTGATTTAACACGAATTTTTGAATTTTTTTGATCCAGAAATTTGCGAAAATTGGTGTTTTGGGAAATTTCTAAAATCGGCTTTAACCTGCTTCTTTTTTGGTCCACATAGATACTAGAACATAGTACCAATCTAAAATTCCCCTTTATAACATCGTGTCTTGAAACTGTGCCCAAATATACCCTCAAACATGCAAAAATATGCATTCCAAAATCACACCCTATCTTAGTAATCAGCATATTTTGACCGAACTACTTGCCCAAATTACAAAACAAATATAGAGAATTTACAGAAAGGCTGTAGAGTAGGCCTACATACGTCAATTTTGGCCAATATTTATTTGGATCAAAATTCTCCAAGGTCACGGGCATAAAGATCGTCCCCATGTTATTTCTTATGGGAGATTTTTGCCGATGGGACCTAGCTCGAAAAATGTCATGTTTGACAATTTTTTGGGAGGTCATGGTGGCCCCAATAATTTTTCTGTTAGTTGCTAAATTCATTACTAGTTAGCCTGAATGAAATATATTTTTTGAGTTTAGCGGTTAAATACCCCTTTAAGGTGGCGGTCGCCGAGGGATCGCAGCACTGTCGCCCACGCACCATGGCCACAGGATCGGCAAAAAGTAAATAAAATAACAGTCTCTAAAACTGCTTTCGAAGAAAAACACAACTATTTTAAAGCCAATCCTTGCCCAATATATCCTAAAAATAAAGTATTTTTATGAAGTGTACAAATAAAATCATGTCATTTTAATGCTCCTAAACATTAACATCACATCTGGCGAGGTTGGCATTATAAACAGCTTAACTTTGAACACACGATTACCAACAAGGCAAAAAAACACTTTTGCAATTGTGATTACTTAAAATCATTATTTCGTTAAAATAGGCCTATAGACTCTAATGGACAAACTACTTTATTCACAGCTTATAAAATGTTGATATGTGATGAAAGGGCCTAACACATCACGATAACATGACCAAATACGGTAGGCCCTACCTAATGTCAGTTGTGTGTAAATTGTCAACGTTGGCGTGCGTGCTCTCGCTTGACCTTGACGACCGCCAGCTTATCTGGTTCCACCTATAAAGTAGGCTACGGGAACCCTCCCTTAAAAGTTAAAACGTCCCATAATAAATAATCGATCAATAGGCCTATCTGTCCCGTTTCCAGCAATTTTGGGTAACTTTTATCACATGATTCTGGATCTTACCATCTTGTTCGGTAGCATAAGTCTCAGCGGACTAGGCCTATGTAAAAAACGATTCTTTGTAGCTAGAGATGCCAGCTACAAAATATTGCTATTGAATTTAAACTAAAATTTATTATTTGCCTACCCTCGCCTATATCGATAACCGATCTTTATATCTCTGTGCCAGGGGTCCACAATGGTGGTTCAAACCTGGTAGCCCACATATTTTTAAAGTAGCCCAGCCAAAGTCACATGTTCACTTGCAGTTCTAGGCCTAGGGTCAGGTGGAAGCTTGTTCACGCTAGGAGGAAGCGAAGGCCTAGGCCTATTAACCCGAGCTACCGTGGGTTCCGTCTCATTCTCAGTAGGCCTCGCCTACCAGATGCACTGGTGGGCCTAGTTCGAAAGAAATTAGTAATACACCGCTGCTCTGTCATAATTAACTGCAGCAAACAATAGAGCGTCAACAACTAGGTAGGTAGCCGACATCTTGCGAGATTCATGAACCAAGTGCTAAGTGGTCGATAGTTTTGCGAGTATCGATGTATTGAAAGGCGTGTTTATTTCCTCGAAGTCGATAAGAAAGAACTCTCTCGTGAGGGCATCACGGCCGCAATGTAAGCGCATTCTACTGGCGATATAGTGAACGCTCTCTTTCGTCGATTTCTCAAAGCACGTTGCGCCGAGTCTACCGTTCGCAGTCGCACACTGAGGGATGTCCAGCGGGCGAGAATGTAGAACGATAACCAATATCTAGTGTAAGGTATAATAAAATCCTGATCGCCCGGGATGAATTTAAAGTCGCCCGGCGACTGCATCTGTGGACCCCTGCTAAGGGCCTTTTTATAAAATAACGAATAAGCCTTACAAAAGAGAATGAGTAAATACAATACACATTTCAGCTCACTCACCACGTTGAATCCAAGCAGCAGACGCTGAAGAGAACTCTCGACTGAGTCCCGCGTCGAGCTGCATAGGCCTCTTGACCTCCCAGACCAACCAGGCCTGAGCTACGAGGTGCAGATCCGCAGACACACAACAACGAAACAAACGTGAAACGTATTCACGAATTCAAATAATTGTCTTTCTTCCACAACCCAGTCTTTTTATGATAAAAACACTTCCTACTCTTGGCCTTGGCACATTATTATAATTACCACCTAGGCCTAATTGACTTCAAAATTTATATATTGACATGTTCAAATAGTTTTGATAATTGAATAGGCTAACGGTAGCCTACTGTACTGTTTAGAACCAATTCAATTAAATTTCTTATTCAAAAAGTAAGACTGATTTAGTTAAATTTAGTTTGGATAGGCCTAGGTGAAAAGGCTTTAATTTTCCATTATTCAGGGCCACATTTAAAAACTAGCACTCGCGGGAATGTTATCTTCATTCTGTAACAAAACAAACACATAATAGGTTAGCTACATCGACATACAAAGTAGTCCGTAAGGAATGGCATGAGAAGGGGCAGAATAAACTGTGGGAAGATTACACTAAAATGAGGCCGACTGGTAAACGTAAGTGCTACAGTAGAAAAATAGAAACAGCTCAATTCCGGCTTCAAACAGGACATGACCTGCTCGGAAAGCACCTCCATAGATTTGGAATTTTTTAATCTAGTGTCTGTCGGATGTGTGGAGCTGGCAAACAAGACAGGAAGTAGTAGTAGTTTGTTTTATTCACCATTATAAATTTTACATTCATTTGGGTTTCGTCATTTTAGTATAAACATACATAAATATTCAGCAATTTTGTCTACTCATCTATTTGTGTCTGTGCGACCTACCTATAAAAAAATAAATAATAAATTGTATTTAGAGTCTACCCACTCAGTTATATAACTGATTTTCAGTGGGGGACTTTAAATCAAAGCGACTAAGCCAACCCTGTAGGCCCCGACGCAATCGGCGAGTGAGCGATAACCAACCAAAGATCGTTATTTGTAATAGGAAATATAGCAATCAGTGGTATGGACAGTGCGAACACCCTAGGATCAGCGCCAGAATCAACAAGGCCGATTCAGCACAACTCTGAATTTATTATGTGCTTCGTTGCTAGGACGGCTCCAAAGTCACCGTTAACAAACTCCTAAGACAAGAACTGATGGACTTAAGTCCAAATCAGAAGTTAAAAAACTTCTGACTATGGCGGGAATCGAACCCTGGACCTTCTGCATTGGAAGCAGATACGCTAACAACAAGACCAACGAGCCACACAAACGTTTTTCAAGGTAAGCTGTCGTCCTTCTGTACCTTTCCCCCACTGAAACATGTTTATTCATGTTCCCAGTTTAAGTATCCTAGCCATTTAGGCCTCATCTATATACCAAGCAAACTAAATAAATATATATATACACACAACATACATGAAAAGTTTATAACAATAGGCCTAATCGCTTTTTACAGTACAATTTAAAGATGATGCAAATCAAATTGTCAAGTCTTGGGTTTAGGACCAATAGTTGCCCAATAGTTGCTAAGCTAAAAAAAAAAAAATTTAATTAAAAATTAAAACATAGGCTACATTCATCCCACATATATAAGTTACAAGGCCTAATTTACAATTCATCACTATAACACTGATAGTAATTCAGTGAGATAAAAGGATAAAAACTCTGACAGTAATTCAAAAAGATAAAAATATATCTAGGCCTAGACAAGTACATTGACATTCATTCATACATTGGCATTCCTTGGCAATCCAATATGTAGATGTAAGCTTACATAGTTTGATATCAGTCAATCGTAAGTCAACTTTATATAATAATAATAAGCCTTGAACACCCAAAGTCAATAACAACAATCGGTCAGGCCCAAATACAATAGGGCCTGTTCAGATTGTCAGGTTACATGGTATGCGACAAGTGGGCCTACATGCTAAATCACCTTGGGGCTTCAAAGAATTCTTCAAGACTGTAGAATGGGGTTTCAACAAAGTATTGCTTTGCTCTTTTTAAATGTACATATATCAAGGTTGAACAGGACAAAATGCCAAATGGCATGGATCGGAGCAAACAAGAGTCCTATACTGGCTAACTAACTAGAAAACACAATGATGACATGAATAGTGTCAATTGTTGGCAAATGAAAAGAAGAAGAAAGAAGAAGAACAAGAAGAGGTTAGCTAGCTAATAGTTGTGTAGCCAGTGGCGGCGGCTCAACGGTGAAAACTGTTCTGAATAATATTATAGGCCTAGATTAGGGTTAAGGACTTGAAATCGATAATTCGATTCGACATCGATGTCGAAGCAAAGTTGCCTTTTGATTCGACATCTTTAAAAAATAAATAAAAAATAAATAAATTTTAAAAAAAAGGGAAATTGGTTTTGAAACCATGTAAAAACTAAAAACCATGTAGGACTATTTTACTTTTTGCATCATTAGGCCATTAAAAAGAAGAAAATACCCCCATTTAAAAAAAATTATGTCTAATTTTTTTCCGATGTGATGTCGAAATTATTGGTTTGACATCGATTACGAATTTATAATCGAATCCCAACCCTAATATAGATTATAATCAAACCTGCACGGTAGCTACACATTATGTCGTAAATAAATAAATAAATAAATAAATAAATAATGGTGTGCAGGGTGTGGTCGTTGCACACAACACCTGAATTAAAAAGCCGCAATGTGTTCAGCCAACAGGGACGCTCATTGGAGTCATTGATATTGATAGGAATACAGTAATAGATTTTCAATACGTATATAGATAGTGATTGAATTCTACAGCGATATTTCAGGAAACATAGCCTACATAATAATATGGAAATTCAAATTCCCCCACAATTTTAATTTTTTTACACTAGGCCTATTTGCACCGGGAGATTCTGCAATCATAGGTCTAGGCCTGTCACTGTCACCATCATTCGGTGATGAGAGCTCTTGGCTTGCAGTTACGGATGATGACATGGATGATGATTGGATTAGTGAAGCAAAGACTTCAATTTCACTGACCCCCCCAAAAAATAAGTTTTTTTAATGTCTGTTTGTTCGCGCTCTACCGGGCAAACGGCATATAGCAATCTTGATGAAAATTTGAGGGGACCTTCAAAATCTCTGAACTTAGACTTGCCACGTTTTTGGGTACAATCGATCAAATATTTCTTATGATTATCGTACTTTTACGATTTGTCTCGATTTTTTTTAATGAGATATTTTAGTGATACTATTTGGCAAACGGCTACTCCGATCTTGAAGAAACTTTATGGGAACGTTTAAAATCACTGAAATTATATAAGTTGTGATTTTAGAGACATAGGCCTATGAAGAAATATTTCTCATAGACATCATACTTTTACAATTTTTTCCCGGTTTTTAATACTTTATTTTCATGACATTTGGGCCGATTCTGACCAAACGGGTGGGGCTACAACATTCGTATTTAACATTGACATAAAGATAGGCCTAATGGTGATGTGGTGCATTTGAACTTTGGAAAAAGTTGGTCAAAATTCATAGAAATAAAGGTTTTAATATAAGCCTTTTACAGGTGTATAATTAACAAGACTTAGCCTAATATCAAGAAGGCCGAGGGGGCCGAGATGGGCGTAACTAACTATAGAAAAAGTAATGAGATCCCACTTAAAAACGTAATCATTGGACAGAAATATTCAAAAAAAGCTCATCCATCAACGCGACTGGAAAAAGCATTCGCAAAGCGGCCTAGTAATGCAATTGCGGGCACAAGAAAACAAAGCAGGCCTAGTTAACTATGGAGCATGTACAAAGGGAATCCTGTCTCTATTGGATAACACGACAACACATGATAGGCGAGTAGGCCGATTGGGGGCATATGAAAAGAAGAACAAGTTTACAGTATTATATTATCTATTCAAGGTCTTAAAGGATATTGTAACTTGACTTGCTTCAAATTTAATGATATTGATTAATGATTAGTGATTACTTTGGGTCCAAAAAGTTCAAACCGGTTCCTCAACGCCGGAACCAGTTTTTAAAGGTCAATTTTTGTCCAATGTATCAGCCTTACATGCGTGTATTTTGGAAGCGACTGTACGGCCGGGAGTGAGCTGGCTTCGGCGCCCGTGCTCTGTTACGTACGACTGCCGACAGTCAAGTGTCATGTAGCAGCCTCGCCCGTGAAGGCCGTTCGAGTGCTTAATAATCAGCTACGTAGTTAGAAAGGACTAGCTGGCTAGGTCATCACGGGCTCCGTGGAAATAGACCACACAAGAAACGATGCATAGAATTAGCATTTTTTGGGGAAAACGGCGGGTAAACGTGTCCATGAAGTTCACTGTTACTGAAAAAATGGAACCAGTTTGAAAAATTGGAACCGGTTTCCGGGTACCAGTAGGTACTCAATGTCATCACTAATATTGATGTTAAATTGTCATATATCGTTGAACATAGCCTACATACAATACAATACTTTACCAAATATTGTAGAGGTAGGCCTAGCCTACATGGATTCTTGATTTTGTATTTTAGACATCATAAACACAAATAAAACTATTAAGGCCTAGGCCTACATAAAATAAAATAACTTACATCAAATGGACGTCATCTCTTGCCACGTTGGCATTGAAGATAGGCCTCTCCATCTTCTTCTCTCCTGCCGCCACTCTTCCTCTTCCGCCACGGTCCAGTCTTCTCCTCGCTGTAACATAAACAAAAATAATATTTAACTCTCTATCTAGGCATAGGCCTATCACATCCCACCTTCTTTGCAGGCCAACACAACGTCAAGTGATTTAAACAAGAAGCAAAGATGATACAGGTAGTGGTGCTTTTTGATTTTCCCCTAGTTCAGAGTTCTTACACCAAGCAGCACTGTAGTTCGAGCGGGAGCGTAAGTCCTTGTGGGGGAGGTAGAGCTTCTTGCCGATGAAGGCGCGACTGCCTACTCAGCCACTAAGATAGGCTTCAGGTACATATGTGTACATCACAGCATAACAATGACATTATAGTATCGAGACTTTAATGCACTGCCAGTGGGATTGTTCGCTGCAGTCGGTCTGCTGCGCACGTGACTCATCTTAATACTATTCCAGAGCATCCACAGTAAAAGCTTTGCACCAGTGTTGCCAATACCCCCAGCACCAAGGCCGCTAGTACCAACTTAAAACACCGACAAATTCAAGGGCTGCACCGCTAACTTTGATTAAATTGCAAAAAAGTGCTTCATACAAGATGATTACGGTAATAAAAAATGTAATGAAAAACAAAGTAGTAATTCAAAGCCTCACATCAAATAAAAAATTGAAATATCGTCCTCAGTTTATGAGCTACCTACCTACCGGTAAGTATTATTTTAGGCTTAGGCCTACATCAAATAATTGAAATAAGTTTGGGAATGACTGCAAACACGCTTAAAATGAGGAATTTCAACACACATTTTGAGGATTTTTAACTGATTTGTGTCAAGTTTTCCGCTGTCTTGTAAACTGAAAAACGCTCCAAGTGTCAGCGCTAGTCTCAATTTTATATTTTCACCACATTTCGACTTTCAAAAACGCTAGATCTACCGGCAAACTGCTGCATTGGCAACACTGCTTTGCGCCGTTAGACTGGGGCTAGAAAAATGCTTAAAATACCATGCCAAAGATGCCCGTGGCATGTCAAAATAATGGTCGACCGATCGGGTTGGTAGGTAGGCCTATGCGGCACTTCTGTACTTGGCGGGTCCCAACATTTTTTTTTCAATGAAAACATACACACCCGAAATCCTTTCCGTTACAAAACTACTTTCGTGAGGTTAGCCAAACTTTCCGCTGGCTACAGTGCGCCGTGCTAGTTCTAGGATATTTTCGATAAGAAGAGCGCACCCGAAATCCTTTCCGTTAGTGTATAACAGTTGGGACCCGCCAAGTACAGAAGTACCGCCTATGCTACTTGTGTGTAGGCCTATCTACAGGATGATGAATAAATAAAATGAAATTGAAGTAACATAGCTACCGGAACAGTAATCTATCCCTATCAGTCTTGTGCTTAAATATTTACCACTCTCCAGTAAAATCAACAATAAAAGGTTAAAAAAGGATAGGGTTTTGTGCAAAGTGGTAACTCAGGAAAGAAGCAGAGGCCTAATGGGAATGTTGGCTAGGTCATGGTTTGTTAGACTCAATCTACATTCTACAGTGGCTTTGTCACTAGGAAAATAATTTAAAGCAGTGTAGGCCTATACATAATAGCCTGTGTTTGTAGCTCTCCTCTACCTTATGATATTTCTGATTCTTGTATCTACTAGCTAAAATGACGAAAACCAAATGAATGTAAATTTTTAATGGTGAATAAACAACTACTCCTACCAACTATAATCGGACAGTCAGTCAGTCGTACTAATAATTATATATTTGCACTTTTTGTTTGTTTATTAGCCTTCTTTGGTACATTTATGCATCCACCCACCATTGTGGTGGACAAGTTTTGTCAAGAAATGTATTAATAATAAGTACTACTTAATAAATATATATTAACAAATACAGTACCGGTAGCCTACCTACTGTATCAATAAATGTCTACTGTAGCCTACATTACTACTAGGCCTACAGATTATAAAAAGTTAAAATAATACAAAGGGGCATATTTACAATTGTACAAATATACAGAATCACTATAGATTCAACTTTTAACACTAAGTTACAGATTACAAACAGTTTGCGCAAGCCTGAGAGCTGAGACTGAGGCCAATGTTCAGTCCCCCCAGCTGCAGAACTCTGACAAAGAGTAGAATTCTTTATCCAGCAACCTCATTAACCTCCCTTTTAAAGGAGTTTCTCCAAATGTTGTGTGCACTAAACTTACTGTCATCGTTGATACTGTAGGTACCACATTACACATTGAGCAAGAGCCCCCCCCCCCCCCCAATCACCCTCCCACCGCCGCAGTGATGCAGGCAGAACAATAGTGAGCTCGACTTCAATGCGAAAGGTCGGGGATTCAAATTTAAATAGGGGCATTATATTTTGAACATTAGGCCTAGATGCCTAATTGTTTGGTTATATTTTTTTGCAAATGATGTCAATACATTCGACCTCGTCACGGTAGCCCATACAGTTTAAAATCGGAGATAATATCCGAGGAAACAAGGAACAGTATGGCTCTCTGGCGCGCGAGTGAGGAACTAGAGAACCGGGGATAGGTACGCCCACCTGATAGGAAAACGCATGGTGAATCGCGTCGGTCTACGAAAATACTAGGATATATTATGATTGTATATTTAATTCACCAAAATTGCAATTTAGGAAGCAATAAAATACAGTAACCAAATAGATTTCCATTCATTTCAACCATTTACTCATACAAAACTACCTGAAAGGTATTATCTAAACTTGACTTTTGGGTCTCGGCAGTGAATGTTGACAGGTTCTTGAAAGAAGCATAGGTTATATTTGGGACAAATCTAGCAGATTACACTACCGATTAATGTCTGTGTTTATATGTAAGCAGATTAAAAAACCAGATGTTTGAAAAATGGATTCAACCTAATATCGCCCTTCATTTTGCACATTTAAATGCCTTTTCAGCCGTTCACGCGAGATTTTTAGGCCTAGTAGATTTGCTTTGGTGCGGTGTCAAAGTAGGCCTAGGGCCTAAATGTTTATTATTTCGAGTAAGCTCTTCATTAAATAATATTAGAAGCTCAAAGGGTGTGATAACATTAACTATAAGATAATATAAATAGGGCCTAAATACGAAATTAAGTCTGGCCAGAATATTATTATTTTAGCCAGAGTTTTGCACGTCTGCTAGGCCCTAGGCTAGGCCACTTAGCTGTAAATGCGAGATCAACACGCCTAGACAACACAGCTGACTGAGCCTAATCAATTTATTTGGGATACAGACTGGTAAATTATTTTTTAATTTATAATTTAGTAACAAAAATTATTAGTTTTCTTCTAGCCGAGTCATTTGACACCTAGGGATAGTTGCAACTGGCAAGAAGTAGTAGAGTAGGCCAGTCTATAGGCCAAGCCAGGCGGCCGTCAATTTTCCGCGCTGTTCTCTCAGTTTATCACAGCTCTAGGCCATTAACATTATGTCAAATAACAAGTGTACGCTTGCTTTAGCACATTAGGCCTATACTACAAGGTTATTTTAAACTCTAGGATTAGTAATTGATGCTCTTTGTTTTAGGGCAAACAAATCATAGGCGCTAGTAATTTGAAATGCAGTACGTGGGAAGAACGTACACTATATGTAATCACTAATTCTTTACAGATATTCATTATGTTTAAACTTTAATTATACCACAAGATATCAACCTATAGTTCTGAATTCTATAATGTAACTGGACGTTTTCAACAGAAAAAGTAGGTTTCAAGATTGGGTCCATGCAATGTTAGCCAGGCATGTGGACGGCAGCTATCCCCTTTTCCCGAGCCATCTTGCTAAACAGCTGATTGCTCACTAGCGCCCCATCAGACCTTTTTTCTCTGGATAGCCTAAGTGTAGAAAGTGCCATGAAAAGAATCAAAAGGTTCACCCTCCCCTGTGCCATCAACGACTACGGTAGGCCTAGTAGGCTACATCGAGTGTTGAGTGCATTGGTAATTGGTGATTTAATGTTTAACGTAGGCCTAACCAGGGTTGGGTAACGACGCGTCGCAAATAATATTCGACACGTCGCGTCGCAAATATATGCGTAGAATATGTCAAATATGTAGAATATGTAGAAAATTCGTGTCGAAAATTAAATAAGGAATGTTACAAGGCAAGCTGATGAATCAATAATTCATCGTCATGAAGAACTTGAAGCAAAGAAAACCGGCATCTTCACAAGATACCAAGGTCACCTGCTTTCCCGATCATAAATATATATATGGACAAAGCCAAAAGCCTCCGCAGATAATTCTTCATCGCGTTTCATTAACCAAATTCGGGACGACTTCTAAAAAAAGTAACATTTCTAGTTATAATATACATATTGCCAATGTATGTAGGCTAAGGTAGCCTAACTAGATAAGCACAATGAAAAATAAAAAATCACACTGATTTAGCTCAAAGTAACAATACACCATAGACCTGTCCTAAGCTCTACCACCCAGTAATTTTCGACGTGTCATTAAAGTCATAAAGTGTAATTTACGACGTGTATATTCGACGCGTATAATACTAGGTATAATACCTGTTTTCGACATCGAGTATTATACCTACCCAACCCTGGGCCTAACGTATTTAATTTATTTAATAGCTTCAAACATCTCAGCGCAGTGTGGCCAAATTCCAAAGTCCAAATTCTATGCGAAAGGTCGGCGGTTCAAATCTTTGTTCTAGTCGTTTTTATTCTTTTTAGGTCCTACCAGGCTACCATTCTATTTAGGTCCATGTTTTCTGCAAATAATTTCACTACATTCGGCCTCGTCGCGATGCATAGGTCTAATAATACTAGGGAAACGCCAAAGTCGTTAGACGAGTGAGTGAGCCATGTGTTGAGTACCCGGTAACATTCCTTTTCTTCCCCAACCTTAGGCCTCCCTAGCCTACAGGCTACAGTTAGGGTTGCCATTCGTCCCGCTTTCGGCGGGACAGTCCCGATATCCAATTTTAAGTCCCGCCAATGCACCCAGCGGGACACAATTGTCCCGCTTTGTAGAAAAATTGTCAAAGTCCAATTTACATTTTACAATATTAGATATATGCAGGCCAAAACGTGCAAAGCTATCAACAGCAACCTATATGGGCCACGGGCGGCGTGTGTGTCGCCAAAGAACTTGGCTTATGGCTCGACAGTCAGCACTTTGGTAATTTGGTAAGTGTTGATGATAGGGGCGGGGTGGGGGATGGTGGGGGGGGGGTGGGGGTGTACTGAGTAAATCGCGAAACCGTAGTCTGACTCATTTCCGCACTCCAATGCATTTTTGTTGGATTTCTGTTTTTTGCACTACAAAAACTACAATATTTCGTTATTGCATTCAGTCCAGCATTTTTATCTAAAACGCTTAAAATGCACTTTTAAAACAGTTTTTAAAAATTTCGTGTGCGGCGCTATAGTTGGGGGGAGCCCCCCCAAACCCCCCGTGCTATTTTCCCTGAAAAGATTTGTCCCGCCGCCTTGAGTTTAAATTATGGCAACCCTAGCTACAGTGGAGCATTATGGCCTAAACTACCCTATTATTTGTACGAATATTAGGCCTATAATCAAACTTAAATGCAAAATGTTCCCAGGTACTCAACAGTCAACACATGACTCGCTCACTTGTCTAACAACGACTTTGGCGTTTCCCTAGTCTAGTTGGCTAAAGCGCCCTTATAGCCGAAATGTGGGAGACATGGGTTCAATCCCCTGCCTGGTCCGGAAAGATTTTGTACCTAATTTCTGGATTGTATTTTTTAAATTATTTAGGCCTAACATGTTTTGAAATGCATATAATGCAGTGTAGTCAATCATCTGTGACAATTCTATGGAAAACATAGCCAGTACGAAATTTGTGAAAATATTGCAAGGTTTACTCAATCTACGAGCGGAATTTGGGGGTACCTTGACTTCCAACATTCGATTAACCTTGGACACGGCATTTCACAGCCAGGTAAATAACAAACAAAAAATATTATTTCAAAATGAAAACCATTGTCGTTAAAATAATTCCTATACATTGGCAACGTGTTTTTCAGTTTTTTATTTCTTGCAGGGTTAAATCGCAATGGATTGTGCTCATTTTGTTAGCAGTTCTCAGTTACCTGGTCATGGATGTGTGTTTAAAATTTCAGCTCAGTCTATTTGGCCGTTCGGCCGTATGGGACCGGACAGACAGACAGACATTTAACATTTAACAAACAGAATTAATCACAACCAAGGCCGATCGAGTAGCGTTGTAGACTACGTTTGCTGCGCTCACTTGTCTAATTAAAAAATGTGCTAGACTTAAGCCCATTTGAAGGAAAAGCCTTATCTCTACACCTTGACGAGTTGACAGACTAAAAAAGGACTTGTTTTAAATAGGTTGTTGTTGTTGTTGTTGTTGTTGTTGTCGTCTTGCTCCTGCAGTTGGTCAAGGACCGGTGGCAGGTTTCGTCTCCTTAATCTTCGGATTCCTTTTGACGTATATTTCCCTTCATGTTATCCTTGTAGTTTAGTTCCCTTCACATTACTTCTCTTTCTTCCCTTTCATTAAGCAACGTTAGTGGCCTAGCGCCTAAAGGTCTTTAAGGCTTTTTTGTTACTAAAACAGCAAAAAAGGACGACGACAAGACAACCGAAAAAGGACTTTTGTCTAAAATTGCAACCTTAAAGGTATTGAAGGTTTTTTGATAAGAGGGCCTACTAATACAGCAAAAAAGGACGACGAAGGACAACACTTTTATTACGGCGCGCCTCCATCCAATCAAATCATTGGCCATACGACTAATTTTGCACTAGTAATACGGCTGACCGTACGACTATCCACAGCCTTTTCATTTTAGACCCCGCCCCCCCCCCCCCAACCGAACAAGTTCCGGGCTTTGTGTAGGGTCAAGTACCCAATGAGCGAACACCTTTAGCAGAAAATCGTACCGCCGTGTCTACAAACACTTCTATTTACATTCAATTATGACGTCAGGCGACTGGGGTTTGTTTTTTAGGCTTCCTTAATCCTTATACCTCATTGGTTGATTTAAAACATCTCGGCCAATCATAAATGCTCTGTGTAGTCGATAATCAAACTCGAAAATCGAAGTACTTTCAGAAAAGCTACGGGACCAATAGCCGAACGCCCAAGGCATCGCAAGCCGAACGGCTCAAGATGGCGACATCACGGCCGAAAATTACGTAGGCCTAGGCTAATTTACAAATTTAAAAGCTAAAATGCAACGTGTGAAACCAACAACAGGGTTCCATTTTATTTATTCATGTGTTTAACTTTTATGTGAGTTTCATAGTCTAATTGCTATTGAATTTCAATCCAGCCAAAATGAATTTTCAGGATTAACATGGAGTTTCAATGGCGGCGCAGCGACTGATCGGATTTAACGAACTCGACCCAATAGCCGAACCTCAGCTGTTTTGGTATAATTTAGGCTTTCCTGCAAGTAAAAACATGTTTCTGTTGATGTTAGTATTGTAGCCACAGCTATAATACACTCAGTAATGATCCCCCCTTGACCCCCTCCCTCCCCTTTGACATTTTAATAGGTTTTACACTCGTTTCCGTAGATCGTGGTTTTTCACAAAGTTGTTTACCTGTCAAAAGTTGAAAAGTGACGATATCAAGAAAATGGCGGACTTATTATTCCGATGTTATTATCTTGTCTTCTATCCGGCGGATATCAATTTGGGGAACTCTTGCCGTTGAGCGGGTCCAACTTTCAACCACACTTTTTCCCCAATAAGAACAATGGAAAACAACTACAAATTAGAAATAAATGTGTAAAAATTCAATATTAACAATTTATTATTAATTACCACTTTGCAAAATTAACAATTACATAGGTGAACACAATATTACTCACAGACTAATTTCACTGTTATTAGTTGATCACGGCGGCCATTTAAGCAAAGTCTCTCCATTCTCCGACGTACCAACCAAAACACACCAAACTTACGTTTAATTCGGTCTGTTTTTGTTTGTCCTCTACCTCATTCTGTTCTGGGGGGCCAGCCCCCCCCCCCCCCGACCCCCGCCGGGGCTCCGCCCCTGGACCACGTCGGGGGCCCCGCCCCCAAACCCCCGTGCTATTCGACTATTTAATTGTTTACTTAACAAAACAATAACATATTAATAAATTACTTATTACAATACCACAATATCGCAAAAAGGTTGGTACACCTACAAAGTAAATGACAATGACATAGCCAAAATCCAAAATGGCGCGTTGATCAGAGTGAGACGACGTTCATGCTCAATAATGTAAATTATTTCACATTATTCGTGTAATTCGAGAGTGCTTACTATTAATTACTCACTATACTTACTTAATATTAACTTATTTCTAAATTTGTAGTTGTGTTTCATTGATTTATTGGGAAAAAAGTGTGGTTGAAAGTTGGACCCGCTCAATGGCAAGAGTGCCCAATTTGGAGACTATATATCTGTTCAGGAACAAGTGATTAACAATTTGACATAAACCAAACTTTAGTAGAACTAGGCCCTATTCAACAAATCGCTATCTGGTCACAAAGGCGGGAGGGGGGAGGGTGTTCGGCTGATCCGACGTTTTAGGGGCGTTTGGTCATTGGGTATCTGACCCTACGCCTATGAAATATCCCTTTGGGGGTAGGGCTAGCCTAAGCCTAAATTCAACATGACCATAATACAAGACACAAAACCTCACTTCAGTATCCCTCCCACAAAACCACTCATCTCGAAAAACATATTTACTATATGGGACGAAGAATTTATAATGCTCTTGCGACTAAAATAATTAACCTTGATATATTAAGACCTAACCTTCGAAAGAAACAAATAAAGCAGTTTCTCATAGAAACCCCTTATTATAATCTAGATGAGTTTTTCATGTAGGCCTAAATACATCTTCATACTATGGGTACGTTCCGAATGATGCTCCTACGCGCCCACAACACCCAGACATGCCCAAGATGCCCGAGGTTTAACATTGAGCGTTACGGGCGTTGTGATGGCGGCGGTATATATGGAATGCTTTGGGCACGCCCAAGCATGCAAGTTAGCATCATACGGAACGTACCCTAAACTGGTAGTCTATTGTCACTCACTGTTCTGATTGTTAATACCATTTCCTTTTGGCAGAATAACTGCACAAACCCACAATCATTTCAATGTATTGTGTACATATCTACTTAACTAAATAGATATCTATTGTGTTTAATTAATCTTCCATTTCTATATTTATATTATTTGTATTCTTTATATATTATTTGTTTGTATTTATAATATGTAAAATGGTTAGGTGGAAGAACAATCCATATTGATTGAACCTCGCCATTTTTGTTGTAACCATAATATTGTAGGAAGTGGCTATTTAACCGTAGCTACGGGAAAATTACGATTCTCAATTCGTCCGTAGCATGAACGAAGATCAGCGGAAATAATCGAAGGTATCCGAATCGTCCGCGGGATACCACCTAACTAGGCCAATAGCTTCAAATATCACAGAGCGTTGTGGCAGAGTGGTAGCGCGTCCGAATTCTATGCGAGAGGTCGGCGGTTCAAATTTTCGTTTGGTCGTTTTTTTTTACCATTCTATTTGGGTCCATGTTTTTTCTGCAAATGGTTTCACTACATTCGGCCCCGTCGCAAACACAAATCTAGATGATAAAAGCGTTTAAAAAGTGCTGCGCCGCGCTAGTTCTAGGATACAATCGATAAGAGCGCACCCGAAATCCTTTCCGTTAAAAACGAGTTTAGATTTAAAATAGCAACGTTAAAGGTTTGGTAAGTAGAGTATTTTATTAAAAAACGAGTTAAGATTTAAAATAGCAACGTTTAAAGGTTTGGTAAGTAGAGTAGGCCTATTTTATTGAAAAGGTTGGTTTGGTAGGCCTACTAAGTAAATGTCATAGGCCCTAATACACATGGCGTGCCGGCAACAGTGAAATGGTAGTGTTTGTGTTCAATCTTTATTAATTATAACATAATTCGTATATTTTCAGAGTGGTTATTATTAAATTAACGTAATTTTACCGTAATTTACTTCCCGTTCCTACGGTTAAATTAGCAGGCCTAATTTTTCCGTATCCACAGTTCGAGTATAGGGTTGCCATTCGTCCCGTTTTCGGCGGGGCGGGACAGTCCCGATATCCAATTTTAAGTCCCGCGTCCCGCCAATGCACCAAGCGGGACACAATTGTCCCGCTTGGTAGAAAAATTGTCAAACTCCAATTTACAATATCAGGTATCTGCAGTCCAAAACGTGCTTAGTTATCAACAGTAACCTATATGGGCCACGGGCGGCGTGTGCGTCGCCTAAATACTTGGCTTGGCTCGACAGTCAGCACTTTGGTTAGTTACTTAAGTTACATATTTTGTATATATTCATTATTGCTCATTTTACATTAGGCCTACCTATCTATTTGTTTTTACTTATATGGGTTAATTTACTTAATTATCATAGGCCTATGACATACAAGAAACTATACACGATTGTAGCTACTTAGTAGTTGTTGACTTATTTGTAGGGCCTACCTGATTTATGATTGTGATAACATATTTTAAACTTGTTAGGTCACTTCTCACTAACTATACTCATTTCAATCGTAGATTGTAGAAGTGTAGTCCTTATTTGTACTTGTAAGCGTACATCTAGTTCAATAAAACAAGTATGGTTAGTTATTTACTCCCAAGTCCGAACTTCCCAAGCTCCCAAAATTATTACTTGAAAAGTGTCATTAAAAGTGTTCCAAAATCCAATGCATTTTTGTTGGTTTTCTGTTTTTTTCACTACAAAAACTACAATATTTCTTCATTGTATTCTGTCTGGTATTTTTATCTAAAACGCTCAAAACGCACTCTAAAAGCTTAGTTTTTAAAAATTTCGCCTGCGGCGCAATAGTTGGGGGGCTCTGCCCCCGAAACCCCCCGAGCTGTTTCCCCTGAAAGGATTTGTCCCGCCACCTTGAGTTTAAATTGGACGGTGTTATGCAGAAAGGAACCATCCCTCACAAGTATCGAAACGAGCTACAGCCATTCTAGCATTGGTCTAATTATATCTTATATGCAATAACACTAGGGATGTCAACGGGTACCCGGGTACCCGTTACCCGCCCGTTCCCCGCGGGTACGGGTCCAATTTTACATTACCCGTTACCCGGAATGGCCTACCCGTTCTTTCCTTTGTCCATCGCGATCTTTTTCACGGAACAGACAATACATCGCGTCATTATACCCCTCCCCCTTCCGCTCATGGCTGGCTGCTGCGATTGTAGCGACGAGTGATTGAGTGAAATTGTTGAATGATCTAATCCGGAATTCGACGCGGGTTGGGGGGGGGGGGCTTATAGATAGCGGCGAACAAGGCTTGACCTTGAAGCAAACTATACGATTTGGTTGCTCGAGACAAAACAGATGCCAATGCACCAAATTTCGTAATCGGGAGCGCAGAAACACTAAAAAATGAGTGTTATCTGCCCGGTTGTAATGACGTTTGACTGTAGACCTCGAGTTTGAGATGACTCAAAGCTGCCGATGTAAAGACTGGAAGGGTGTTGAAATTGGACACTACTCGCGTGTATGAATGAAACAATGACCGTTGACCTAAATTGATTCATGAGCAACTACAGTTCGGCTGGTCGCACACAGGATAAAAACTGCATAAAATAAAAATAGTTTACTGATCAAGGATAATTAGTAAACGTGTACACGTACCATCCCTAATTTCGTGTAAAGTGGAAGATCACTCTAAATGAACTGATACGGAAATAGTGCGCGGGGAGCGGGAGATCATGCATTGGGATAAAGACAAGGATTGACCTTGATCAGCCTACGATCCGATTTCGGTTGCGTACATATGCGCATGAAAGGAATGTAGTAATCAATCAGTGTTCCTTTCCGCTTGATGTAGTTGCTCCGAACCCATTGAGTCATCGTACACTAAAACATACGTGGCCTTTTACCAATCTATTTTTTCAACTGCCAATGATTTTCTGAATCATTTGACACCCATGACGATAAATCGAACATTTACTACCCGCGGGTATCTCGGGTATCGATCGCGGGTACCCGGGTACGAAAATTTCCGGGTATTGACATCCCTAATTAACACCACATGAGCAATAAAATCAGGTAAAATACATAAGTACTACCTGAATCTAGGTGCAAATCGGTATTCGAAACATATTTGTATTTTGCCTTTAAAAAAATAAAGCGTCGGTTGGTTCCTTTCTGCTTAATGGATAAGTCGACTATTTGAATCAACATGTGGGTTGGTTCCTTTCGACTTTTTGTTTAACAGTAGTTTTATGGGCCCCCTTTTGGGCCAAAAAGATTAGCTATTAAAATCATGAATATAAAAATTAATTATACTACATGCACATTATACGTTATAATAATAGATTACAAACATATTTTGGAAACCAACCCACATTGTCGACATCCATTAAGCAGAAAGGAACCAACCAACGTTGATTAGCAGAAAGGAACCAACCAACGTTTTTATTTTTTTAAAGACAAAATACAAATAAGTTCCACAAAACCAATTTACTCCTAGATTCAGGTAGAAACTTAATGTATTCAACCTGATTTATTGCTCATGTAGTGTTTGTGTGTATTGCATTTAATTTGACTAATGCTAGAAACTTGTGAGGGTTGGTTTTCCCTTTTTGCATGGATCCAAGGGGGTTGGTTCCATTCTGCTTTATACACATTATCATTTTTGGTGATGCAGTTTTTTATTTTGCTTATAGAGTGCAGCACGTGTTTAGTTTTTTTCATGGGGATTTTAAACGAAGCTAGAGGCATCTATTATCAATACCCAGAACCCCCTAACTCGGAAATTTCATTTTTGTGGGTTGGTTCCTTTCTGCATAACACCGTCCAATTATGGCAACCCTATTCGAGGGGGTACCTTCGGTGATTTCCGCCGATGTTCGTTCATGCTACGGACGAATTGAGAATCGTAATTTTCCCGTAGCTACGGTTAAATAGCCACAGCAAATATCGTAACAACAGAATAAAGAACCTACTACTACCTTCACAATGACCAGGACCTATAGCCTAGGCCTAGGGCCTAGGGCCCGGCCCCAGGTAACATCCAAGGGGCCCTAGGCTGGCTACGGATATTTTTAA
>JAMZAV010009378.1:0-25615 GCA_024449915.1 Sweltsa coloradensis | reverse complement strand
CAAGCCATTTGGTACAGTTTTCTGTATTTTATTCATAGCAATTTGTAAGAACTCTCATTTGCTTTTTCCGTTGACTATTTGCCTTTTAAGCACCTCTTTGTCTTCTCTTGCTTACGTCAGATTAGCCATGAAAATGTCACTTCATTTGGTGGCCGGTATGTTAACCCCGATCAAATATCCTCTTCTCCTTCTCATAGTTCACCTAATCCTCGAAAGGTGTCACTAAGCATCTATTATGTACACAAAGTGCTGACTGAGAATTTCCGTCCGCACCGAGATTTTGCGACTGCAGTTACCATCGCCACGTGCAGAACTCTGTGAACTGTGTGCAGTGTGCAAGTACATTCAACTCTCCTCGCGCATCAAGTGTGTGTGCGTGTAACCTCCTCGCCACGTTACTCTAGTTTCGTGTGCATTCTCCCAACGCGCCCACCCTTCTCTCTGAGGGTAAACTCACGTGTGTTTAGTATAATATAATAGCATAACTCTCTCGCGTTTTTAGTCTAAGTTATAACATTTAGTGCCGCTCTACTCGCCCTTCGCCGCACCACGTCGTCTGCCTTGTGTTCCCGTCTTACACGTCGTCAGTACGTCCACCAACAAACCACGTCCAACCAGGTATGTGATAATAGCTCTGCTTACGGCACTATCCCTCGTGTTATATCTAACCTATATAACATATTTCCATCTCTCCAAATTATACAGTCCACTCCTCTACTCATTACCTAGGGAAGTTCTAAAACCTTCAGCTAGAACTCTAGGTCGCGTGTACATCCTCGCCCTTGCGCCCAATAAGCATGTTTCAACTTTAAACCTGTTTTTCTGAGAATAATATAATTTTTACACATAACCTATACATGTAGGTCTACCTTTTTAAACTTGACCGATTTGCCTAAAATTTTCAGGTAAGGGGGGCCTATGTTAAAATGTGTTACAATACAATACCCCTATAAAAAAAACTTGATTGGTTTATTATTTTTTGTGATATATATTAGGCCTATTATAGCCTAAATGAGAATTTTTCATTAAAATTTGAACTTCACCTATTGTTGCTTGTTGATAGCCATAGCAACCACACTTCGTAAAAAGCATGTTTCAACTTTGAACCTGTTTTTCTCAGAATAATATAATTTTGACATACACATGTAGGGTAGGCCTACGGGTCATTCCATGTCAAATCAACCAAGCCGAGCCTGAAATAAAACTTTACCATCTCCGATTTTGATGAAACACGGCAAATCTACTCTTACTAACATGTAGATTGATTGTGGAAAATTTTGTATTCCTGACAGGCTTAGTTTTCAAGTAACGCCTCGCTCAAAAACTCAAATTTGGCGACGCCGAGCGGCGTACCTGAATTGGTAAGTTTTAAACCGTTGGACGTAAAAGGCTATTTTTTTAAAAATTAAAGAGTTTTTTATTGGTAATTTAATTTATATGTATTTGAATGCATTCCTAATTGTGAAACCATGTAAAAAATCTAAATTTGTTTTTAAACCTACCCTACGAGAAAAAGTATCTTTTAAATTTAAAAAAAAATGTGTTTTTGTTTATTGTTTTTTAAATGCACAAACAAATTTGGGGTGGGATGGCATTGGGATCATGATATATCTCAGGATCATGCACCAAATGTGTTGTGTCAGTTTTTACCTTCAGTTTTTATTTTTCAAAGAAATTAAGTGCGACAAATTTGAATTTCACTACAAATGGAAGGTAAAAATTGACACATTTTACACATTTGGTGCATGACCCAGTGATATATCATGATCCCAATGCCATCCCATCCCAAATTTTTTTGTAGATCTAAAAAACATCTAAACAAAAACACGTTTCTTTTTTTTTAATTTAAAAGATACTTTTTCTTGTAGAGTAGATTTCAAAACAAATTTGGATTTTTTACATGGTTTCACAATCAGGAATGCATTCAAATGGATATAAATTAAATTGCCAATAAAAAACTCTTAAATTTAAAAAAAAAAATAGCCTTTTACGTCCAACGGTTTAAAACTTACCAATTCAGGTATGCCGCTCGGCGTCACCAAATTTGAGTTTTTGAGCGGGGTGTTACTCGAAAACTAAGCGCGTCAGGAATACAAAATTTTCCACGATCAATCTACATGTTAGTAAGAGTAGATTTGTCAAGTTTCATCAAAATCGGAGGTGGTCATGGAAATGGCCTGGTTGATTTGACATGGAATTACCTTTTTCTCCTAAAACTTGACCGATTTACCTAAAATTTTCAGGTTAGGCCTATGTTAAATGTGTTACAATACAATACCCCTATAAATTTTTTTTTTATTGGTTTATTACTTTCGTGATATCTATATTATTATAAAAGAGAATTTTTCAATTAAATTTGAACTTTTGTAGGCCTACGGCCTATGTTTTTTATTTATTTAAAAAAAATGCATAAAGTTTTCATTTAGGGGGTTAATTTTTATAGGGCTCATTAAGAATGTGTTCCTAAACACACCCTCAAAGTTATAGCCAAATTTATCGAATAGTTTGGGTAAAAAAGGTACGAAGTTAAACAAATTAGCATTGCCAGCATAATATGGCAAAGACCTCCCCTTAAGAGGGCACTTCCCGGACAGAATTTAGCACAAAACATTGTTCATGGAAGAAAGTCTGATTACCATACGCATTAGAGCCAGTAGGCACAGCTGTAAGCTCTGGATTACAAAGGAAAGCTAGATATGCTAAATGCTAATTAATTTTCAGTACATCTGAATGCGTTTCCATGCAGAGATTTACAAAATGGCCGTTTTGACCACATTTTGTGCAAGTTTGGTGTATTTTTTAGTAAACATTTGTTTGTAGATCCACTCTAAAGGACATAAAAGCATAGATCTGGTGTAGGCCTACAGTAAAGTATAACGCATTATCTATACTCATTGTTCATTCAGATCTATTTTAGAAGAGTATGTTGTAGACAAATAAAATATGCAAGATAGGGCAAAACGTGCAGTGGGGAGTGCCTTCTTAAAGTACGTAGTAATAATGTTCATATGAACCGTTACAATTGATTATTTCCTCTTAACGTAGCAACATTTGTGGGTAGTGGGTTCAAAAACTTTTCAAGGTGATTCCAACTTATAATCCCTGTTTCTGTATTAGGTCAAGGTTAAAAAAAAACAACAACATTATATTGCACTTTAATCTTGTCACTCAAATGTTTGAAATGCAATAAAACAATTTTGTCCCACCCTAGGCCTACAATATCTTGTAATTTGCCGTGTTCGGTGAGCAAGCAGCCCTCGTATTTCAGCGGGCATTGCCACTCGATGTAGTTTAGGACTGGACTAGGCTATAGTTCAAGGTCGACCCCTCTAAGGTGACAGGCTGTTACGAATGATAAGAACGGTACTACGAGCAGGGCAGGAGCGAGATTTGGTCTAGACCGTCTAACACACGTAATAATCGCATAAAAATAAAATAAGCCTTGTTTTCACGAATCTATCAGATCTAGATAATTCACAAAAGTTAAAACAAGTTTAATATCAATCGCGCGACATGTTCATTCCTCGTCGTGATTGGCCCATTACCCTACGCCAATTATATCTGTCGCGCCAACAAGGCTTAGTAGAAGAAACTTAATACCTGAGTTCATCTATATGTGTTGTTTTTGTTCTCTATTCCCAACCGGTGAACTTTCACCTATCCCAGTGAATAGAATACTTAGCAATATATTTATTTATTAAGGTCACCAACAACAGAGCAGGCTACACAAGATAATCTTATTTACTAAAGTTTATAATACAATAGATCAGGGATTGGAACCGGAACCCTTTGGAACCGTTTGTACTTTGTAGCCTACTTGTGTTCTATGGAACCAGAACCGAACCATTATATTATATTTTTAAAGTTCTTAAAGGTTCCAAAATATTTCTTTCAACTTTCAAAAAAACTTCAATTTCAACTTTTTGAATGATATTAGTAGGCCTACGGTCCTACCTAGATTCTGTTATTTTTTGTATTTTGTTTCCTCACCCCCTGGGTCACACCCAGTACGATATGGCCCGGGCCGCATTGACCTGTGAAGCTCGACTAGACTACCGGTAATCTCCGTGCACATTGTAGGTCTACTAGGAGATGAACAGTCTTTGTCCTACTCCTCCTCGTGCGCTAGGAGTAGGCCTGGTGGTCATGGAAATGGCCTGGTTGATTTGACATGGAATTACCCATACCTTTTTCTCCTAAAACTTGACCGATTTACCTAAAATTTTCAGGTTAGGCCTATGTTAAATGTTACAATACAATACCCCTATAAAAAAATTTGTTATTGGGTTTATTACTTTCGTGATATCTATATTATTATAAATGAGAATTTTTAAATTAAATTTGAACTTTTGTAGGCCGGCCTATTTTTTTATTTATTTAAAAAAAATGCATAAAGTTTTCATTTAGGGGGTTAATTTTTATAGGGCTCATTAAGAATGTGTTCCTAAACACACCCTCAAAGTTATAGCCAAATTATCGAATAGTTGGGTAAAAAAGGTACGAAGTTAAACAAATTAGCATTGCCAGCATAATATGGCAAAGACCTCCCCTTAAGAGGGCACTTCCCGGACAGAATTTAGCACAAAACATTGTTCATGGAAGAAAGTCTGATTACCATACGCATTAGAGCCAGTAGGCACAGCTGTAAGCTCTGGATTACAAAGGAAAGCTAGATATGCTAAATGCTAATTAATTTTCAGTACATCTGAATGCGTTTCCATGCAGAGATTTACAAAATGGCCGTTTTGACCACATTTTATGCAAGTTTGGTGTATTTTTTAGTAAACAAATTGTTTGTAGATCCACTTCTAAAGGACATAAAAGCATAGATCTGGTGTAGGCCTACAGTAAAGTATAACGCATTATCTATACTCATTGTTCATTCAGATCTATTTTAGAAGAGTATGTTTGTAGACAAATAACACATGCAAGATAGGGCAAACGTGCAGTGGGGAGTGCCTTCTTAAAGTACGTAGTAATAATGTTCATATGAACCGTTACAATTGATTATTTCCTCTTAACGTAGCAACATTTGTGGGTAGTGGGTTCAATAAACTTTTCAAGGTGATTCCAACTTATAATCCCTGTATTCTGTATTAGGTCAAGGTTAAAAAAAAAACAACAACATTATATTGCACTTTAATCTTGTCACTCATATGTTTGAAATGCAATAAAACAATTTGTCCCACCCCTAGGCCTACAACTATCTTGTAATTTGCCGTGTTCGGTGAGCAAGCAGCCTCGTATCTCAGCGGGCATTGCCACTCGATGTAGTTTAGGACTGGACTAGGCTATAGTTCAAGGTCGACCCCTCTAAGGTGACAGGCTGTTACGAATGATAAGAACGGTACTACGAGCAGGGCAGGAGCGAGATTTGGTCTAGACCGTCTAACACACGTAATAATCGCATAAAAATAAAATAAGCCTTGTTTTCACGAATCTATCAGATCTAGATAATTCACAAAAGTTAAAACAAGTTTAATATCAATCGCGCGACATGTTCATTCCTCGTCGTGATTGGCCCATTACCCTACGCCAATTATATCTGTCGCGCCAACAAGGCTTAGTAGAAGAAACTTAATACCTGAGTTCATCTATATGTGTGTTTTTGTTCTCTATTTCCCAACCGGTGAACTTTTCACCTATTCCAGTGAATAGAATACTTAGCAATATATTTATTTATTAAGGTCACCAACAACAGAGCAGGCTACACAAGTATAATCTTATTTACTAAAGTTTATAATACAATAGATCAGGGATTGGAACCGGAACCCTTTGGAACCGTTTGTACTTTGTAGCCTACTTGTGTTCTATGGAACTAGAACCAAACCATTATATTATATTTTTAAAGTTCTTAAAGGTTCCAAAATATTTCTTTCAAACTTTCAAATAACTTCAATTTCAACTTTTTGAATGATATTAGTAGGCCTACGGTCCTACCTAGATTCTGTTATTTTTGTGAATTTTGTTTCCTCACCCCCTGGGTCACATCCAGTACGATATGGCCCGGGCCGCATTGACCTGTGAAGCTCGACTAGACTACCGGTAATCTCCGTGCACATTGTAGGGCTACTAGGAGATGAACAGTCTTTGTCCTACTCCTCCTCGTGCGCTAGGAGTAGGCCTAACTGTTAACTTGTTGGTCCTTGTCAAAAGTCCATGGCAGAAAACACTTTTCCTACCACTTAAACTAACTGTAGAAGTGAACATTTATTCATTTCACATCTAATCAAATTATTATATTGTTTATTAGGGTCTATAAATATTCTTGGATTTTTTTATTATTAGCCTACGAGTTATGACTAAATTTAAAAATTAAAATTATTATTATTTTAATCTAAAGAGAATATAAATTTATATTTGTTTGGCTGATTGGCATCAAAGTTGTTTTTTGCACAAATGTCAAGGAAGTGGAACTGTAGGCCTCTTCAGTGGCACTTTTTGAAAAATGGTAAATTACCTAGGTGAATGCTACAAATATAAATTGTTTTTTACAATTTTGGATTTTGGAACCGGAACCAGAATTTTAAAGAACCGTTAAGAACCGGTTTTCACAAAACCTTAATACATTAGTTACCGGAACCGTTAGCCTATAAAATTTTGAAGTGGAACCAGAACCGGAACCGTTAGCACCAAATAGGTGCAGTGCGAGTAGAAGCAAGCTTCTTACAAAGTGATCTCTACAGTTTATAGGGTGTGCGGGATCCCGACATTCGGGATCGGGATCGGGAAATCACCTTCTCGATCCCGTTCCCGAAATAGTTTTTTTCCCAAAACTCGCCGGGATCGCGTCAAAAGTCGGGAAATTGAAATTCCCGCCTCTTCAGACTATATGAAAGCAGTTGGCAAGGTGCCCACTAGATCGCAGCACTCGCGCGTGCTTGCTTGATGCATTAGCATCCAGAGTGCAGTGCTTCAAAAATCGAAATAATATTCGATTTTCGACCTGAAACAGCTGGGAAATAGGCCTCCACCAAATTAATCACAATGACTTGACTTACAAATTGACTTTAGGCAAGGGCCTAGGTCCCTACTTGTATTTATATTTGTCAAGCCTATGGCCTAGGCCTACCCAAAATTAATTATTTGGTTAGAAAGAAAGGCCTGTGGTTTAGACTAGGAAACGCTCAGTTGGACGCGTTGATAAGCGAGCACGTGCTATAGCTAGACCCCATTGCACATTTTTTAAATTTAAACATTTACGACGTTCGCGTTTCCAGTATTATTTATTATTGCCAAGGTATTTGGGTAAACCCGTGTTTAAATCTTTACTTTAAAATCCACCGCCATCTAGAGGACCTTGACTCCTTGGGGAAACTATTTAAACTCTTTGTTGACAAATAATAGACTGCTTCCTCGAAAGTATTTTGATTACTTCTAGGTGGCAGTGCATTAGAAACTTCGCGCGTCTTTTCGTTGCCATGGCAACGTTACTTTTGTTATAATGTAATTTCCATCTACACTACTTATCGGATCAAAATAAAATTAACATATTCGTGACCGGACGGACATTCTAAATGATTTGGCTATCTCAGATTTTGTCGCCGTTGAGTTTGAAAAAAAAAAACTTTCGATTAACTTTAATGTAACTTTTTAACTTTTGAACGATTTTGCCACAAAACTAATGGCATTCAATCGAGAACAAAGCTTGCGGATGGTGAAAATTTCAACTCGATCCGAGCCTCCGTTCGAACGTTATCGCGAGACATACAAACAAAACAAAAAAAAAAAAAAAAAAAAACAAAAAAAAAAAAAAAAAACAAAACCAGTGACTATTTTTTCCGGCAGAGTCAAATGGAAACGCTCGCTTCGCTCGCTTAATAAGCCCATGGATGCTAGGGCTAGCCTAGGCAGGCCCTAGGCCAAATGCTTTTGGTAAGTTGAAAATTGTTAGTTTGTAATTTGGTCTCTCTTCCCAGTTGGTCCTAGGCCTAGGCCTAACCTTCATGGCTAATCTAAAGCACAGGCCATTCTTTCTAACCTAATTATTACTAGGACCCTAGGCCTATTGTTTTGGGTAGGGCCTAGACCTAGACCCTTCAAGTAGCTAGGCCTAGACCTTCAAGTAGGCCTAGCTAGGCCTAGGCCCAAGCCTAAAGTCAAATTGTGAGTCAATGTGATTAATTTGGTGATCCGTTGCAATTTTTGTACTTGATAAAGTGATATAAAGATGCTGCATTTAATTTATTTATTTGTCGGAAAATTTCCCGATCCCGTCCCGATTCCCGGATTTTGTAATGTAAAATTCCCGATCCCGTCCCGAGTCTGAAAAATCCTTTTCCCGCACACCCCTTTATCCCACCATATCCTGAGCCCGGCGTTTTTGTGGGTTCAAAGAGCGCAGGCTGTGGTGGTCGCATTGTAAACGTATCACAGTTTGACAGCTGAAGTGGACTTCGCAGAGCAGTAAAGTAAAGTCACGTCCAGTGCGACCTTGGCCCTATATCCTGTATGGGATGATATTGATGGAGCGAGTGTAATTGAAACGTTGATCTTGCGCGGCATTATAGTAATGTAGGCGCAGCAAGAAGAGTAAACCACTAAACCCAGGCCTACATACAAGTGGTTTTCGATACTCGGGAGTTGCAACCAACTTGCATCGGATGTGATTGTACTTTGTTATTAACGGAGAGGCCCATCCTTCCGTCAAATTCGGACGGGTTTACAACCTTTCATAATAGAGCAGGCGACATCCTAGTTTCTTTGCACCCTAAAACGCCGGGCTCAGGATATGGTGGGATAAAACTGTAGGTAGCAAGACACTAACAAATGTCACTGTTAAAAGGGGGGGTGAGTGGTACTTTGCCAGATCACCCAATGTCATGTGTCGCATTGTATTGAGAGTTCCAAAAGCCACCAGTGGGCTGTTAGGAAACTCATCAATTACAGTAGGCCTACAAACCTACTTTACTAAATCTAGCTTATAAATACTCTCTAGCCTATATAATTTCTCAAGGCAGCAAATTGTCAATGCACCCTAACTAGTATAACAAATAAGCAGATACAAAAGTCTTCTCGCTTGAGTTTGATACAAAAATAGCGGAAGAATATTTTAATCTTGTGGTTAGTTTCAAGAAGTTTCGGTGACAATTTAAATAGAAACTCTCACTGAATGGCACAGTAGAGTCTTGGCATCAGGCCAGTTGTATTTGGCCTTTAAAGCAGTCACATGTATTATGTAAAGAGCCAGGCAAGCCATTGCTTCACACTAATCCTCAAAGCATGTCTCTAAATTTAAACAAGTTAGCATATCAGTTGGTTGTTTGCCGGTGAGGGTTATGTAATCTTGGAATACGTTTAGGTCTACATGTGACCTGTGGCTAGTTTGTTATTTAAATAGGTCGGCCCAAGCTGTTGCTTAGTAGGTAGGCTATACTCTACATAGAGATAGACCAAGAAAACCAGTTAACATAGGCCTACCTCTCTAATACCCATTGACCATACACTAGATTTAAGTAGGTAGGCTTAGGTACGAAAATTTTTGCAAAACTAGGGCACATGCTTAGATTTTTGGATCTAAGCCCTAAAAGTTAATGTCAAAGAATAATCGTTTGGTGGAACACGTTTTAATAGACTTTATTTTTCATAAGTAGAGATATATTATGCTGAATTATATAGGGCCTAGGCTTAACCACAAAATGCTATAAAAATAGGAATTCTGAAATGTATGTTTTATTTTTTAAATCAATGTTTGGATTTTATATTATGGAATTAAAAAGTATCAGATTTAAATTTAAAAATTAACACAAAACAAAGTAGAGATGAAATGAGAAAATGAATATTGCTCTTGGTTTTGAGGCATGGCATTTTAGCAATTACAATAGGTAGGCCTAGTAAAAAGGTGAATAACCTATGATATGAAGTCAAGAAAATTAAATCGGTCATTGTCCTCCTTTGTAGTCCCTCAGTTTTTTTTAGAAGGATGCCTTAGTATTGAAATATGATGAATAGGAGGTAGGCCCTACGTAAACATTTTTGTTAACATGGTCAATGTGAACATCTTCACTCACACAGTGAGGAACGTCACGAGGATGGAAAACGTTTTCCTTTGTAGGCCTAGTGTCTGCGTTTATCTATCAAAGCCTACCAACTCTACTTCAGGCAAGCTGTTAGTAGGCCCTACCCTCTTTAATCACTCTCCTAAAAAGCAACCAAGTTTAAAGTAGGCTCTAACCTACCCCAACTGATGTTAATAGTCTGTCTTTTGGTAAAAATTAGTTTACTCAAGACAATAAAGAAAATTTTAACTTCGGATCAGCTGGCTTCATGAGATGACATGGCACATAGGCCTAGATTTCTTCAGTCAAAGACATTTTTTAGCATTTTTATTTTTGGCTCGGGCCTACATGAAACTATAGGCCTAGGCCTAGACTTTTGGAAATTTTATTTTAAATTTTCTGAGTCCCTAGGGTAGGGGTAGGCAAAAGGCCGACCGCGGGACTAATTTCTGTTGCCCCTACTACCAAATTTATGTCAAAGCACAAAAATTGATGTAATGATTTCAATGCATAATTTTTAGAATAATTTGAGTTATTTAGGCCTATGCCAGTCTTATATAATTATAATAATAAATGGTTTATTGTCATGGTATCTACATTCTGCGAGAGTTACCAAGCATTTTCAGATGTACAGATTGGACGACTGTTATGCATAGCCTACCTACCTCAAGGGGGCATACCAAGAGAGGAGGTGACATACCGGTATTTCACGCCTGCTATAACACCAGACCGGCTATGGAAATGGCAAATAAAAAGTTATAATTTTGATATAAAAAAGCTTTTATTTCAGTAGGCCTATATAAACCAAATATTATAGCCTAAAGGCACTGTTTCGTCATAAAAACAACATTGGAAAGTAACTGCATGTTCTTGTGCCAAAATATAAGTAGTAGCCTAATATAAAAAAAATAAAAAATGGTTTTGCTCTATTTTAGCAGAAACAATGTGATTGATTATTGCATGTATTTTCCTAATAAGTAAAAAGGCATATTACGCATATCTGCATAGTCTAACGGAAAAAATCAACCACAAAATTCCAGGGTCCCTACCAGGTGTGGCCCCTCATCTGTCAAGCAGCACCGGTAATGGCCCCATGCACAATCTAGTTGCCGACCCCTGCCCTAGGGCCTAGTTCCTACACATTAGTTACTATTTTCATTGTCATCAGAATCTAGAAGGAATATTATGCTTTAGACAGTCTGCTTCTGGGTGGATTCAATTTTTTAAGCATATATTATCATTGAGTCATTTTAGGGCTATGCAGCCTGTAGGCCTACATTAAAACTCACTGGTTATCAACTTAAAATAATGATTCTACTGAATGATGTAGGATTAATTGCTCATTATTTGGACTTTACACAATCAAAATTCAAAATATACTACGGTAGGCCTACACAAGTTTATTGAGTGAGACAATGGATGATATCACATATATAAATACAATTCATGCCCACGCCATTCAACCAGGGACGCTGAAATAATCAATCATCATCAATTTACCGGCAATGTAAGCATAGCGGCCTTATCAAAAGAACTGATTGCATTCATAGATGATACAAGCAAGACTCGACTCGACTCAACCACTCTAGGGTCAAGTTCATTACTTTATCACGATTTATCACAGTCATCGTATTTGCAATGGGATTAATAAAAAAAGTAATCAACGTTTCATGAGTAGATGGAGTGCTAGGGCACAAATAATGTAACATCATGAAGATCAGCTGATTTACTTTATCAAGTTCACTGTGGACTTGGCACAAATAGTGAGGAATGGCATGATTTTTTTAATATTACTTATATTATCGGAACTGTAGTTGAAGGACTCCTGAATGAGTGGCTTGTGTGAGATTTATGAAATATCAGTAAGTCAGAATATATCTCCTTTACAAAAAGCGGAGTTAAATCGGGACATCTGGCAACCATTTAATAGAATCTGATCCCTTTGATTTGAACGTTTTTTTAAAGATGAGAGGTAGGGTATCCTTACGAAACAATTAGTCTGGTAGTATACCAAGAATCATCGAGGTGGCCACATAGTTAGGGACCCTGAAATTCGTGAATGCATTTTTTTTACACTAAATAATACTAAATATGACAGTTTTATTATTAAGTAACGAAATAAGGCAATAATGAATAATAAACATTTTTATGCTATATTAGAGAAAAAACGGGGAATTTTCTCAATAGGCCTATGCAATTAATTTGACAAATTAGGAATTTAAATCAATATTTCAAATTTAACGTAGGCCTGTAGGTCACCTATAGGCTAGGCCTAATTGACACCATGAGGGTTTTGAAAAAATATTATTAAATGGGCCCCTATCCCTCAAGCTAGTTCAAATTAATTTAATTTTGTATGCCTAAAAATAATTTGTTTATGCGAGTACCGTTCCCTTTGTTTTATATAAACCCAAAGGTAAAACGTGTTCATTTGCTGAAGGGTAGGCCTACTGATTGCAATGTATTTTATGACAAAATTATGCCTTTACCCATGAGTTTATTCCCTGAAATTGAAAAATTTTTGATAACGAAAATGAGAACTTTGTATTTGGTATTTCTCAGGGTCCCTACGCATAGGTAGCTACTACGAACACCAATTCTGCCTTGGTCTAGGTGCCCATTAGGGCGCCACAGTGTGCTACATAATCAGGCATCCTTATAAAGCAAGAAGAGTTGGGATGTTTTCGAGGTGTCACCCAGTCATCATGAAAAGGGATGAAGTATGAACTACTTTGAGTCCCATGAATATTGAATTTACCTAAACTGACTTGACCTATCAAATAGATGCTCTGCTCTAGGAAAATTTTCGAATCAAAATTGGCTTAAATGAATATTTCACCCTTAAAAATTGCCGTAGTCTGGGCCCTAACCATATTTTTTGGATACCGGTACCTTAACCAAAAGTGAGAAAAATTAAAAAATATTTAAAATTGTTGTAGGGCCTAAAAAAATGTTTGGTTTTAAACTTACCATGTCAAACAGTAACTCTCCCACTTGGTTGCCCCATGTGCCTTTCGAAAGTTCTTTACTCTTTCTTGTTCGACAGGGACTTTCTGCTGGAGAATGGCTTTCAAGTCTGTTGATGCATCTGTCAGGTTCCGCAGGAGAACTGACAGGGCGGGCAACACCTTCTGTCACGAAAAAACAAATAGACAATGTTACCAACAGGTCTAAAGCATAAAAAAACTAATTCGAGTAAGGGAACTTTTTAGGGAACTTCCATATTATCATACTAACCAACACTGGCTTATTGGGAGTTGATACTCAAAGCCGTTTAGGTGTGACAGCTTTCTGATTTGAGAAAAAGAGGGAATAGGATAAATTTGGCAGTTGACAAAACGGCTGTGTTTGGGCAGGAAGCATAAGACTTATGGCCTACACAAAATGTTGCATAGCTGTCAAGAAAGCTTACTATTGACAGCCCTACGGTTTTGGATTATCATCAATATTTTTTCCCAATCTGGGACCAGGAAAAAAAAATTTCAAAAGTAGTAAATTTTGGCCCTAAACAAAATCTAAAAAATTTTAGGCTAAATTAAGTAAATTTTGATGTGAAAATTTTATAAGCAAAAATTGCTACAGTGACACTTCAAAAAATCAAAATCAAAATATAGGCCTATTTTATTCGACAGTTGTATTTTATTTAAAAAGAAAAAATTGACTATTTTTGTGATTTTTTTTCTGGCCGATTAAAAATATTGATAGTAATTCCAAAACTGTAGATCTGTCCATGTAAACTTGTATTGACAGCTATGCAAAGTTTTTATTACGTCTGATGCTTCCTGCCGAACCAACAGCCAAATTTGTCCTATTCCCTCTTTAACTCAATTTTGAAAGCTGTCACACCCAATTTCTAAAACGGCTTTGAGTATCAAACTCCAAATTTGAAAGTCAGTAGGATAATATTGAAGTTCCCAAAAAAATCACATTTTTTGCTTGACCCCCCCCCCCCCCCCCCTTTAGTATGTGACCTTCCAAAATGACAAATATCGGAGTTTCCTCCCCCTTAGGGTTATTTTAGGGAGGTAAGGGGACCGGGGGCCCATAATCAAAACAAGATATTTTTCTCATGTTTTATGTAGGGGCCTAGGTTAGGCCTTCCTAGAGTGTTACCTTACTCACAAAAGCATCTGTTTTGATACTTGGGGTGTGCCTGAATTAGGCTATTTGGGCCATGTCCAGGTTCTAGGTCTAACTCAATGCTAACGTCCTAGGGCTATACTAGTCGACAGTAGAGCTACCTGTCGGGCAAAAGTCAACACTACCTAAAGTTGAGTTATGTGTGCTTTTGGAGTCCTTGGCAAAGTGGCTATGCATATGGTAATAATAAATCATCAAAACTCATTCCAACTATGTCAGGTTGAGTGGTGGTTTTTTCACCATTATCTAGGGAAATGAAACTGTAGATACTAAGCTTGCCAGACTCAGTTTCTTCCACATCCTCTAACTCCTTCCTCTCCACCAATTTTAAACTCCACTCTCTTCTGTCCTCCCACAGTTTTACTCTTGCCACATGCTCCCACACTTCATCCCGTTTTCCAACGTCTTTTTGAATTAATCTTTCCTTTCTCTTTGGCCTTCCTACTCTTCTTTTCCCCTCCTCTACCGCTTCAAATTCTCGTCTTGGAATCCTTTTTCTGCCCATCTTTTCATATGCCCAAAAACCATCTTAGACGTTCTCTTCTAGCTTAAACTTCAATCTCTCAGTCCCAGTTTTTTTCCTTAATTTTAAATTTCTTCTTATAAGTGTCCATCTTTGTAACTCCCTTGATACTTCTTTTAAAAAAATTTATTCTGCTGCTTCCAGCTGACTCTCTTCTTTTGTTCCCATAGGGTAAGGGAACTAGTTCTGGACGGGTTTAAGCAATATTACAATTTTGAGTATCAGGATTTTTTTTTTTGGGTTTCCTACTCCCACATACTATATTTTTATTGATTAACTTTCCGACAATGTTTGCAAAAGAAAAAATTTAAAAAAAGTTTACGAAGGTACTAAAAAGAGCCAATTAAAAAAAGTAGTGCTTTGATCCTGAACTGATACCTGGGTATCAGTTGGGATCATCAGCCTAAAACTTTTCAAATTGATATCAGGGTTCATTGATATTTCATAAGTAGTGATGCAGCCGCACCTGACAAATTTGATTCTGGACGCCCGGTATCAGCATTGATCCACAATCAGTCCCCGGATTAGTTGTGGATCAAAATTGTAATTGTGAATTATTTGCAGCATATGCTAACCACAATTTTTTTCAATACAAAATTTAAAGACAAAGACAAGAGCTAACACCTGAGTATAAATTTTATAAGCCAAATATTCTAAACACAAATTTATATCAAATTTAAAAAATTTTTAAAAAAATATTTTAAAAAATTAGGCTAGACCAAAACTTTTTTTTTTTTAGATTTTCATCTGTTAAGACAAGCTCTAAAATAAGTTTTGCCTAATTACTTTTTAAATTTGTTTTTAAAAAACTATTAGGCTTGCTGCATATGCCCTATTCATTTAACATGGTTTTACGATCTAAAAAAACGGAAAAAAAACCTTTTATTTGAGACCCGAAAGGGGTGCTTGAGTTTTGTACAGAAAAACCTTAGTAAATTTTTTAGCAAAAACAAATAATAAAAATTCTGAAAAAGTTTAAAAAGCTGTGCTAATAACGTGAAATATTCAATAAATGATTGTAACAATTGCGTCTGTTGCAAAGGCAACCTTTTTGATAGATTGTTGACTATTTTATTTAAAGTTGCAAATCTCAACCTGGTAATGCAGTGTGCAATTCCAATGCCCCTTTGGATCAATTCATCAAAAAATGTTGACAGGAACTATACATTACTTTTAGAACTTACACAAGACCAAAAGTTTTTGACCACAATAAACCCCCGATCCGAACTATTCCCCTTCCCCCTAGGTAATAACAAATATTTGTGGGTGGGCCCTATACATCCCAAAAAAAACAATTAGACGTGGGTAAAAAAAAAACAGAATGTGTAGGCTATTTAAATTTTTAAAGCATTCGTTTTTCGTTTTGCTCATTGCCGCTGTCAGCCATTTTCAACGGGTGAGTGATTTTGTATTTTTTTTAGCCTAAAAGATTTTTTTGATTCTTTTTTTGATTTAAAAAACAGATTTTTTTTGATTTACCCCCGGGCCTAATCAAACAATATCAAAGTTCAAAAATTGTCAAAAAGGCGAGCAGATCAAATAGGGAGGCGGTAGGGCCCACGCACTTTACAAACGTTTCGGGAAAAAAAGCCCAATTAAAAAATGATTTTTAAAAAAAAACTTTGCTTAAGGCCTAATCAGATAGGCTAGAACTTTGGTTTTTTGTCAAAATGAAGAAAATAAATCTTGATTTAGGCTTAAATCTATTTTTCCGGATCAACCCAATTGGAGAGATAGCGAAAAAATTTCCCTTTCCCCTAGGGCCTACCTACACCAGATATTTTTTTTTTTGGTTTATTTGGATTAAGGACGCGTAAAACCGTTGGGTCATAATGCACCAAACTCTACCCTAAGGGTTGGGGGGGGGAGGGGCCCATGTAGTCAGAACCAGCCACGGGTAAGGGGAGGAAGGGGGTTTTCAAAACGTCGCGCTCGTCATAGTCTTTGTCATCGTTCGTTGTGTCATTGTCATCGCGCCGGGGGGTCGTAAAGGGGAAGGGGACAAGGCCCCCGACGACGATTGCCAGAGCTCGCCTCTAGTTTTGGGGAGTAAGATACTCACTTTTTCTAGCTGAGGGTTTGCGAGGTGGACTTTTCTCTTGAATCCCCTTTTTTTACGTTTAGCAGAGCCAGGCTCTGGCCAATTCTACCCGGGCCCTGAATGAATACTGAATTTTTTTTCTTTTTCTATCCTGTTTGTGGTTTTTGTTTAACACGATTCCGGCTAAACCGATGGGCCTACTCCAATTGCGATGAATTTTCTGGAGACCTTAACATCTCTGAACTTAGAACTGCCACATTTTTTAGCGCAATCGAAATATCTTTTCTCATAAAAAACGAAAATGTTACGTTTTTTTTAAATTTCTTCGACTTAGGCCTAGGCCTAAGCCTTAAAAACACCTCTAGGCTACTACATGCTATATCCGATTGTAATGATTTTTTTATATAACCTTAATTTTATGAATTAGGGCCTAATATGTTCTTTGTGAAATTTGAGGGGCCAACTGAAAAATTATTCTCAGGGAAAATCGAAATTTTTTTGATTTTACGATTTTGTTTTTTATTTAAACAAAATCTTCAACTTAGGCCTATACCCCAACACCTAGGCTACATGCTTTGTTCGATTGTAATGATTTTTTCACAGAACCCTTTAAAATTTTGAATTAATATATTCGTGTGAAATTGAGCGCAACCGAAAAATAATTTTTCTTGAAAACGCAATTTTGGGCATAGCCTACGCTTTTTTCTTTTTTCTTATAACAAACACCTCTAGTATGCTTTATCCGATTGTAATGTTTTTTTCACAGAACAACAGAAAATCTGCATAGGCCTACCTAACACATGGCATCCCCAATGCACCAATTTTAAACGCTTATTACGCTCATCTAACAACGCGCCTGAAAAAGCGTACTTGCGAAGCTTCCTAGTTGGAGAGCGAAGCAAAAGACTTCAATTTCACTGACCCCCCAAAAAATTTGGCTCTGGGTTTTTTTTTGTTTGTTTGTTTTTTGTTTGTTTTCTGTCTGTTTGTTCGCTCTGTACCGGGCAAACGGCATATGCGATCTGGTTGAAAATTGGAAAGGGGGCCTTCGAAATCTCGAAACTTAGACTTGCTACGTTTTTGGGGACAATCAAAGAAGTATTTCTCATGAATATCGTACTTTTACGATTTTTTTCCGATTTTTAGTGCGATATTTTCGGACGTTTGGAGATTCTGACCAAAACTGGTGGGGCTACAACGTTCATATTTCACATGGACATTAAGGTAGGGCCCAATGGTGATGTTTTTGCTTTTTGAAAGAAAAAGTTGAAAAAATTTGCCAGAATCCATAGTAGGGTAGGCCATAAAGGGTTTTAATATGAGTTTTCTTAGTAGGCCTAATAATGACAATTTACAGTAGGGCCCTAACAATAGAAACTTGACAAAAAATCACCAACAAGCGTTCAAAAGGCACTTGCTAAGTAGCCTAAATAGATCCCATGCAAAACTAAAAACTTTCAAAAAAGCTCATCAATCAACGCAACAGGACTTTTAGCGTTTTCCTAGTTTAAATCAATTGATATAGGCCTCAAATTAAAAACACCCTGTTTTGAACCAGACATAAAATGAGCGTAGGCCTACACTTTCGATTGCTCGGTCCATTCACCAAAGGTACTTTTTCGGTTGGTGTGCTCCCCTATTATTACACTGTTTTTTGCCAAATAAAATCACTGAAAAACAACTATTAACGAGAAATAAATGTAAATCAAAAGCATTATTAATGATATGATGTCATTTATAGAAAAACGGTTATGGAAATATACAATGTTAGGCCTATTCAAATTTAAATTTTAACATATTTTTACACAAATATTCGGCGATGTTCCCCACAGGTCGTCGTGTACATAGGGCATGCGCAGTTCACTCCTCTTTCATTGTACTCACTCCGTACCAACTTTATTCACAAAAATACTCCACCTACAAAAAACCCTTTAAGTCACTTTTTTAAAAAAAAGGACTTTCAACGGAAAGTATTTTCGTTTGAAATAGCGACGTTCAAGGTTTTTTTTTATTAACAGCAAAAAAGTGTGATTATAAATTTGTGGGATTTTGAAAAGTTATATTATTGTAACATTACTAGCAACTGAGTGAAAAAATTCAGAATAGGCTACAATTAACTTACAAGATGGCTGACAGAAAACAGTGAAATGTGCGAGTGTTTTGTACCGTAAGTGTAGGCCTAATTGACTTGTGTAATTGCATGTTCTCGCGTGTTTAGTGATACCACATCGTTATTACTGACCTATTACTCATTTATTTCTCATTTATAGTTGTGTTTCAGTGATTTTAGTGCAAAAAAACAGTGTATTAATAGGGGAGCACACCAACCGAAAAAGTGCCATCACCAACTTGGACCAAGAATGGACCTAGACTTAATAATTAGTAGACTGTAGGCCTACATTCTACATTTGTTGTTAGATGTGGACTTTAATTTGGACCTGGACCCTAAAACCCAGAATTGGGTAGGCTACTTCTTCGATTGGTATGGGCCAACTTTTCAACACTGCAATGTTAGGAGAAAAGTAGGCTAGGGGGAGGGGGGCGCCAAGTTCCACCCCCCCTCCCACAACCTACTTTTGTTAAAAAGTTGCCCATACCAACCGAAGAAGTGCCCAGAATTGTTCATTTAATACCAAACTGGGAAACTGAAATGGAAAAATAATATATAGGCTAGGCCTAGTTACTGGTGGTAGGGCCTACCCGTTGTTAAGCTAATAAGGGTTCATTTCATTGTTGTTAATAGGCCTACCACTTAGCAGTGTTAGGCCTATAGTGTTATTAGGTCATAGTGTTTTAGGTACCTCCCTAATAAATAAAAACAAAAACAAACATCCTCTCAGAGGGCTACAGGTAAGGAGACTGGGATTGTAGGCCTAAAACCTGCTTCCAGTTCTTCTGACATGAGGAAAGTGAAGAAATTCTCAATGACGGATACCTATAAGAATGACATCAGCAAATCTCAGCACTGCCCTAGGCTTTAGTACAGGCCAAGCCAGAAGCCTAGACACAGGCATCCTAGGTATGTTAAGAGGCCTAGGCAGCCTAGACCCCTTTAAGGACAGGATTGTACATCATTAGTAGGCACTAGTAGGCCAAGGACTGAGGTTAGGCTTGGTATGATTTATTACAGCCAAGCTAGGCCTGCCTAATATTATAGGTAGACCTACGTAAGACCTATAGGTAGGCCTTGACTAGGCCTATTTCAGGACATCTAAAAATATATGCAGTTTGGCACTTGCACCATGTAGGCTAGGCCTACATAGGCATAGCCCTATGCCTATATTTTCTTATTGAAGGTCAGTTGTGTCCATGAATAGTCATAGGGCCTAGCCTAGCGTACATAATTAGATTATGTAAGCATAAAGCAGACGTAGAGAATTATACAATTTACCTAGGGCTAGGGCCTATCCCTAGGCCTACATTTTAAGCTAGGGCATAGGCCTAGGGTCTAGCCTACAGTCTAGGTAGGCTCGGCTAGCCCTGGGCCTAGGCCCTACCTTGAATCAGAGACTGCGGATAAGGGCATAGGACTAGCCTAACCAGTCTTAATTAAATAAAATCTAGGCCTAGGTAGGCCCTGTGCGATCTAGAAGCCTGGGCCCTCCATAGGGTCCCTAGGACCCCCCAGAGCCTAGCCTAGGCCCTAGGCCTACAGATCTGGGCCTAAGTAGGCTAGCCCTAGGCCTGTCTTTCATTAAATAGGGCTAGATAGCACCATTACCTGGTGTGTTTCGGTGATTCTAGACGCTGATATACGAAATAAAGCCATTTTATGTTGAGAATTTAACACACCGAAACTTTGCACTGAACGGAAATGTGACCGTGTTCGCTGCCGGACAATATGAACTGTGAGAGAGCACAACTTGAAGAGAAGGAAAGGAACTGGAGAAAATCGTGGTCACATGATCAATGTAATTCCAAACTACTTGTTGTAGAGCGCAGCACTAGGCGATTACTTCAGATTTGTTCAGTTGTTGTGTACGAAAGTGATCCAAGTGTATATTTTCGAACTGTTTGACCATGATTTCAAAACTAGACTACACCAGTGTTGGGGAAGGAACTTTTAAAAACGCGTTCTCGCGAACGGTTCTTTTTTTTGTGAACTTTTCAGTGAACTTACTCTTTTTTAAATGATGAACTTGAACTTTTAAAAGTTCTTTCTGAGAAGAACTTTTCATTTTTAGAAAGTTCATTTGAAAGTCTTCTTCTGCCATAATCTGCCATAATTTTACAAGCTGATCGACGAGAATGTATTTCAAATCATCAACACGATCGAAGACAGCTCAACACTTTCGTAAAACTAAAACTCGCGAGTAGTTTGGTACTCGAACACCTCTAATGTTTTTCCTCGTGTTTCTTCATTTTACGCCAGCCTTTAATAAAACAGTGATTTTTTTTTTCAAAAGAACTTTTAAAAAAAACTTAGTTTTATATTTTAGACGAACTTGAACTTTTCAAAAATTTTAGGTTATAAAAGACTTGAACTTTTTTAAAAATTCTTATTTTAGCTGTGAACTGAACTTTTAAAAGTTCATTTTAAAAAAGAACTGACCCAACACTGACTACAACTTTGGCCAGGGCCTGCACCGAGGAAATAATATTTTTTAGTTTGTTTGGGAGGCCATTGGAAACTGGGACTTGGGTTGGGTGCGTCAGCGTCAGTCAGGTCAGGTCATGGACCGGGTCAGGTGGGGGTGTCCTGCGGGCGGTGTAATAGTTGGCCCGCACCGCGTACGTAGGAGTAGTTTAGAGTAACCCACTTTTGTCAAACGCGGGGGAAACTGACGGGGGAGCTTTAAATTCAAAACCTACTAGGAAACGCTAAAGTCCCGCCGCGTTGATGGATGAGCTTTTAAAATTTTTTTAGTTTTGCGTGGGATATCTTTACTTTTGCAAGTGCTTTGTTTTGCTGCCTACGCATTGTAGGTGATTGTTGTCAAGTTTCTCTTGTTTCTTGTCATTTGGTATTATTTACCGTAAAAAACTTGTATTAAAAGCTTTATTTCTATGGATTCTGGCTAACTTTTTTTAACTATTTCTTTCAAGAGGTAGTACTACATCACCATAACCTTAATGTCCATGTATAATTTGAACGTTGTAGCCCCACTCGTTTAGTCAGAATTGGCCCAAATGGCACGAAAATATCGTACAAAAATCAAAAAACTTATATAAAAGCTTTATTTCTATAAATTCTGGATAACTTTTTCAATTTTTTCTTTCGAAGCAAAAACATCACCATTACCTTAATGTCCATGTGAAAATATGAACATTGTAGCCCCACCCGTTGGTCAGAATCGGCCCAAATGTCACGAAAAAATCGCAAATAAAATCGAAAAAATCGTAAAAGTACGATATTCATGAGAAATATTTCTTCGATTGTCCCAAAAACAATACACCTCTAAGTTCAGAGATTTCGAAGGTCCTGTCAAATTTTCATCAAGATCGGATATGCCGTTTGCCCGGGAGGGAGCGAAAAGACGGAAAAAAAAAAAAAAAAAAACACCCGAGCTAAATTTTTTGGGGGGTCGGTGAAATTGAAGTCTTCGCTTCGCTCATCCAATTACCACATGTACGGATGTAACACATTATATGATTCTTTATTCTTATGCTATTAGCGCTATTAGCCTTGAGGTATTACTTTGGTTGTTGGGAGTCGATGGAAATAATGACGATGTAATATTGAAGGCTAACAAAATAATTAAACTAGGAAAACGCTTAAGTCCCGCCGCGTTGTTGGATGAGCGTAATTGGTGCATTGAGCTGCCATGTGTTATGCGGATTTTCTGTTGTTCTGTGAAAAAATTATTACTAAGTTGAAGATTTTAAAAAATTAAAATTAAATTAAATGAAAAATTAGCTTAATTTTAATTTTTAATTAATTGTAATTAAAAAAGGAAAAAATCGTAATACGTATTGAAATTTTCATAAGAAATAATTATTTGATTGCGCACAAATTTTACACAAATATATGAATTTATAAAATTAAGGTTCTGTGAAAAAATTATTACAATAGGATAAAGCATATGGGTTTGTTATAAGTCAAAGAATTGTTTTAAAAAAGAAAAAACGTAAAATTTCGATTTTCATTGAGAAATAATTTTTCGATTACGCTCAAATTTCGCACGAATATCTTAATTCATGAAATTAAGGTTCTGTTAAAAAATCATTACAATCGGTTAAAAGCATGTAGGTGTTATAAGTCGAAGAAAGTTTTAAAAATCGAAAAAAATCGTAAAATTGCGTTTTTTATGAGAAAAAATTTCCCGATTGCGCTCAAAAACGTGGCAGTTCTAAGTTCAGAGATTTCGAAGGCCTCCATGAAATTTCATCGCAATCGGAGTATCGGTTTAGCCGGAATCGTGTTAACAGACACACAAAAATACAGAAAGAAAAAAAAAAAAACATTCCGGATTTTTTTCTCCAGTGTAGTGAAATGGAATCTTCGCTTCGCTCGCTATGCTCGGTACGCTCATCCAATAATTATTAATTCAATGACAACACAACAGAATTTGTTTAAATCGATTAATAGAGCAAAGAAAGATGAAGGTCCATGTATCAACCGAAGTTCCGTACGGTACCAACACTGGTAATTATTTCCTAGTAGTGGACTAGTACAGATCACTAAATTTTGTAGGACTCCTTATGGATGAAAACCTCTACTGGAACGACCATGTAGACTGTAGAGTGTAGAGTAGCAGGTAAAATTAATTTGTGAATTTTGTAATTTGACAATTAAAAAGGCAATTAATATTTCTGAGTGTGGTTATTGTTCGGGTTTGTATTTTTATTAATTAAAAATGTATTATGATGTCAGCTTGGTAAAAACAGCTCTTCGTGGAAGCTCATAGGGCTATTAACTACGGATTAATAATTTGGGGGAGCAATTTTGTACAACTAGGATTTTAAGATTGCTGAAGCGTGCGTGCAATACAAACTATATTTGGACTGAAAAGGAGGCAATCCTGCAGAAAATATTTTCTGGCATTTGAAAATACAGTTTCGGCAAAACACATTTATTTCAATTTGAATTCTGTGTGCGAGAGAGTACCACTAACACACTTTGCCCCCAAATAATCTCTGACATTCATCCATGTTCATGACTATAATACCAGAAAAAGGTCACTTCCCACACCCCAAACGGCTTGAACTGACCAACAAGGCTCCTACCCAGACAGGTAAACAATTGTTTAATAAACTGCCTTTCAAACTAAAAACAATTTCAAAAATTGAAATAAAAAGTCTGTATTAAATCTAATCATTTATTGATGACTTTGTTGAGGGGGTTGCCACGGAATATGAAAATTTGATCTTTGAATGTAGTTTTTTTATTAGTGATCTTATTACACATGACTGTTACAATTATGTGCATTAAATGTTTTTTTTCTATTAATTAAATAAATTTAAGATTTAAAAAAATAAATAATACATTAATTAATTAAAGCAACGAGGCACATAATTGGATGAGCGTAGCGAGCACTACACTGGAGAAAAAAAAACGCAATGTTTTTCTTTTTTTCTGTTTGTATTATTGTGTGTTTGTTAACACGATTCCGGCTAGACCGATACTCCAATTAAGATGAAATTTTATGGAGGCCTTCGAAATCTCTGAACTTAAAACTGCCACGTTTTTTTAGCGTAATCGAAAAATTATTTCTCATTAAAATCGCCATTTTACGATTTTTTCGATTTTTAAAAAATTTCTTCGACTTATAACAACTACATTTTTTATTCGATTGTAATGATTTTTTCACAGAACCTTAATTTTATGAATTAATATATTCGTGTGAAATTTGAGCGCAATCAAAAAATGTTTTATTATGAAATCGCAATTTTACGATTTTTTCGATTTTTGAAACATTTCTTCGACTTGTAACACCTACATGCATTATCCGATTGTAATGATTTTTTCACAGAAACCTTAATTTTATGAATTCATATATTGGGGTGAAATTTGAACGCAATCGAAATATAATTTCTCTCGACAATCGCAATTTTGCGCTTTTTTCATAAAAAAAAATTCTTCGACTTATAACACCTAGGCCCCTACTTGCTTTATCCGATTGTAATGATTTTTTTACAGAACCTTAATTTTATGAATTCATATATTGGGTTGAAATTTGAGCGCAATCAAAAAATAATTTCTCATGAAAATCGCAATTTTACGCTTTTTTTCGTTTAAAAAAATTACGCTCATCCAACAATGCCTTCAGCTTCCTAGTAAATTTAAAGTTGTTCTGAATCGGCCTTGTTGATTCTGGCGTTGATCCGCGGGTGTTCGCACTGTCCATACCACTGATTGATATATTTCCTATTAAAAAAATATGATCTTTGGTTGGTTATCGCTCACTCGTCGATTGCGTCGGGGCCGACAGGGTTGGCTTGGTCGTTTTGGTTTACTGTCTCCCACTGAAAGTCAGTTATGTGACTGGGTGGGTAGACTGAATTAATACAGATTTATTTATTTAAAATTTTTCTAACTCTCATGTTTGTTCCGACGTGACGACGATTTTTTGTTAGTGAGGGGGGCGTAAATGATACTGATAAAACTAAAAGAAGATATCATATTTAAAAATAAACTTTAATAGAACAGGTAAATTATTTCATAGTTTGTTGAACTATTAGGTGACTGAAATTGCTACATTAAAAGATAATTTCCTACCTAAGAGCAGTGTCAAAGTCAATAAACTATGAAATAACTTATAAGATACCATAGCTTGAAAAAACAAATAATTGTACATTAGATACCGTATTTTATAACAGTGGTAAATGTCCATTATTATTATTATATAGTTCATGTGGATTCATTTTTTAGTAGTCTCCTTTGTAATCGAAAGATAGACCTTATAATAAATAATAAATAAATAATAAAAAAAATTGCTTACTATAAATGTTCAAACCTTTTACACAAAATTT
>JAMZAV010009377.1:0-24607 GCA_024449915.1 Sweltsa coloradensis | reverse complement strand
TTTTAAATTTTTTGCCAAAACCCCACTTACCTTTGGTTTGGTCCCTCGCGCGGCGTTGTTGGGGGGCGGCACCCCCACTTTGTTTTTTCAAAATTTTCTTTTACAGATATTTAGTGCTTAATTATTGCTTTCGATCTCACCGTTTCCCATAATTGGTGCACTTCCGGTTTGGTCTCAGCGACTCGACGTCTGTTTGTTTCCTCCCAAACAGGTTACTTTTTTTTCTCGATTTGGTTTATCGGCAACACTCCCGTGGGTGTAATTGTTTTTATTTACTACAATTCAGACATTACAAAAGTCCGCCCCAACCGGGAATCGAACCACGGATCTCCCACATTCCCAGGTGGACGTCTTAACCACTAGCCCATCAGGACGGGTACATTTTAATCTCTGAATGGAGATCCGTGGTTCGATTCCGGTTGGGGCGGACTTTTTTAATTTCTGAATTGTAGTAAATAAAAAGGTTACTTTTTGTATGGATGCTCTGTATCCCCAATGACAGCCCAAGTCTCATGACTTATGTGTGCACCAAAATGTAAACATTTACTTTTGACTACTATTGCAATACATTTCAAACTATTTTATGTACCACACATTGATACTTAAAAAACGCATTAACTAAGATCTATGTTTAATATCAATTAATACTGAATACTGAATACTGTTCATGTGCTGTCATATGTGATGGAAGATGGAGAGTTGTTTGAATTAATTTTATATTTTGTGCTATACAAAATTATTTGAATGCATCAAAACCAGAAAAACCATAAAATACCATTAACGTGTACGTATTTGTGTCTACATGGTAGTATGTAAAAAGCCATTAAATAAATATAATTAAATACTACTTTAAGGCCACCCAGCCGTCAGAGTTTGAAAAAAAAACTTTTTTTAGTTATTTATTTATGTGTTATTCTATAATTATTTTTTTAATTTTAAAATCCCACACAGCACACACATATCCCACGAATATCCTATGAATATCCATGTATAAAATTTGTATATTCCAGGGATATACTATATACAGCATTTTATGTCAATGGCATGTCCGGCGAATGTGCAAATGTACACGATATTCTTTTACTGTGTACCTCCCAGATATATTCTACTGGATATTCTCTGAATGTACCATCAATACCCACGTTTCGTATGTGCAATTCTTGAATATCCTTGGTACATTCTCTCAACATCCATAGGTATATAGATATACATATTACATTGTAGGTACATTGTTGGTATCTACAACAATCTAGGGATATATAATTTAAAAATACAAATTCTATGCACGTCCACAGGATGTACAGTGGATGTACGGGAATATATCATTGACGTTTATTTGATGTGCGTGGTACGTCCCGCAGACCTACTATGTACATCATTCTGGATATCCTTCAATGTACGAACAATATACGACTATATCCACGATTCATACATGCATTTCGTGAATATCCTTGGTACATTCGTACAACATCCATAGGCATACAAATACGTGCATTATATTGTAGGTATATTGTAGGTAAATTGTAGGTAACAACACGACCGATAGATATGTAATTTAAAATCATATATAATTCAATGGACATTCACAGGATGTGCGGGTATATCACATGGATGTTCATTTGATGTGCGGACAATATACGAATATATCCACGATTCACATAATTTGCCGACCATCAACAGCTGGTGAAAATTCGAAAATTTTTGGTAAGAAGTAATTAAGTAACGTAATTAAACAGCGGGCATCCTGAGCAATCCAATATTTAAGTTGGTTAAGGGTAGATTTCAGCTCCACCGAAGTGCAATGGAAGAGCCTCGACCTGAAAGTGTTATACTCTGAACAGAAACTACCCGAGAATATGAATAAAGCAAGCTCCGGAGCCATGGCGGAATGCTAACTTGGTTGCGCACGTGTAGAGATTGTATTTGCAAAATATTTCACTTTCTTATCAATTTAAAGTATGTGCGCATACATGATGCATAATTTGAATGTAAGCAAATACTTCTAAATGATCAATTATCTAAGATTCAAGGTTTTTAATAGAAATTATGTACATGCTTCTACACAACGCCGCTAGACCGCGTTTTGAAAACCACAATAGGAGAATATGTGTATGTTCATGGCATGTACACTGTATATTTAGCGTATATACTTTCGAACGGAGTAGACTGAATGTTGGTTAATGTAGAACATACGTAGAATATCCATGGGACCATACCATATAATTGGTGTATGTCCGTGGCATGTTTCAACAATATACAGCTTATATACTTACGAACGGAGTAGACTTATTGTTGGTTTATGTAGAATATACGTAGGATATACATGTGACATACTATGTCATCTGTGTATGACTATGTGATGTTTGCTCAATATACAGATTATATACTCAATTGCGGCCGAGATGTGTAAAGTTGCTTATTAATGTATATACCTAGGACATATAGTGGACTACTATGTAATGCGTCATTTAAAAGCATATTCTACGTATCTTAATAGGTTATTTGCAAATATCCATGAATAGAGAAATTAGTTTTTTATACATGTGTTAGAAACGTTGTTGGGATATGCTGTGGATGTACATGCCAGTGCTATGAATATCCTCTGAACATACCTTAAGCTCCAATGCAGTATATCGTTTTGAGTATATACCTAGTATATTCCTGAAATATCGTGGATGTTAATTTCACTTTGAAATCCAAAATGGGATATCCCGTCAATATCGTGTGCTGTGTGGGATATTTTTTGTAACAACACAAAAATTTACGATAGTTTGAATGCACTAACTGTAAGTTGTGAAACTTTGACGTTGATTTTCTCAGAATCTTATTTTTTTAATACAAATGTACATTTTTCTCAGGAACTAGATGCAAATGTCTTGAAAATTAAGTCATTTAGATATATTGAGTCTCAAAATTTTGCTCCTTTCAATAATACGGTTTTTGTATTACTTCTAACTATAATAATTCAAACAAGTGTTACTATATTGTTTTTAAATACACTAAACACACAGTTTAATTAAACGCAATTAAATATAGTTTCCAACTACAGACTCTGTGTAATGAAAAGGGGAAAGTGTAAAGGATTAAATTCTGCAGCTAGAAAATAATAGAGATCTAGCTTGTATGGATATTTTTAAAAAATGTACCGTAGTAAATGGATAATTTAACATGCGTAGGATACAAACTGCCGTGTCCCCCCCCCCCCCTCCCTTAAGAAACACCATAATTCGTAATAACTTAATCAACCCTTAGTGACTTCTGACTTAAGTATACTATATTTAAAAAAAAGACTCAAAAGGCGAAATTCGTGCATTTGAAATATACCAGAAACAAGAGAAAAGTGTTTCAACCATTTAATGAATTTTTGTGAGATGGGACACAGAGGAGAAAATATAAGAAAGGTTTGTGTTCAAATCAACATACACTCTAAGGCTTATTAAATACATTTAATTGTTATTTGGAGCACCTTAACTGATGAACAACATGCGCAACAAAATGGAATCTTCGGATCTATCTGCGACATCTTGTCTTTCACTATCAATGAAGAGTAGATACCAAGTAGATACTCTCATACCACTTAAGGTCTTTAAGGTACACTAGATAAAAGATGGATAGAAATTATGTTTAGTGCTGTAAGTTAGGTCTTCGTGAATCGAGTTAAATCGTTATTTTTTTCCAAACGTGCCTGCGTCGAAACTGCGAACGACCTTGCATAGACTGATATACTGGATGTCAGTTTAGAATACCAACGGAAGTGGAAATGCAATTGTATGCATGCCAACATTGACAACAAACACGAACACAAAAATAACCAATTTTGCAATTCGTATGGCATTTCGCTAAAATCACAAAGTATAAGTTTTCACCGTCACGGAGTCGAGGCGCATTTACATTTAATTAGCGCCCGCTAATAAACGCACGCAAAATTTTTGTTTTTTGTGTTGTTTTGTTATGTTTCTACAGTTTCCACGGTGTGCGTAGCGTTAATTTGACAAATTGTAATGTAGACGACGCCATTTAAAATACATAGTTCCAACTTTTGAAGCACGTTAATTGACGGGCGCTCAGCGAATGTAAATGCCCCCTAAAAGTAACCTAAAAGTAATCGTCAATAAATTATTAACAATGTTGTTTTGGTTATCTGTTGGTATTTTTTTTTCAAATTTACCGCCCTATTGTTGTCAATGTTGATGTCAATGTTTGTGTTATCATGCATTTATGTAATGTGTCGCAAATCTCTCACGATTCTTAAATCTCCCAATTAATCGTTGTCAATACACATAGGCTTAGGCACATAGGCTGGGTCAGGTTATCCATTGTGTGGTTGGAAAGATCGGTATTTTGGGTCGATGTTTTATGAGAGACAGGATCTATGTCCGAGCATAGAGAAGTCAAATGGGTGTTTGTATCCAGCTAAAGTACGTGTCCTACGAAATTGGCGCCTACTTGCCCCGCGACTTGCCCGACGGCAACGATTGTCAAAATGTTTATAAAGCATATCATTTGCCTACATGTATGTAATAATATTTAATGATAGTAGGGTAGAAATGGGGGTTCTGGCTCACCTGTTTTTCCGGAGCCTCGGAGCCAGCCGGATCCGTGCGCACCGCTCGTGTTTAAGACGTTCGACTTTCACTTTTAACTATTTATAGCATACACAATAATTAGATGTGTATTGTTATTTGAGACTATGGCGCGCCAACTGTACGAGACTCTAGCCCATTGGGGATTAGATAGTTAGTAGTATTGTTATCAACCCCTGTTTTAACTCTCATTATTGCGTTTCAACTTCTCTTCTACTCTCTACTCAGCATCCCTTATATCGTTGATCGCCATAGCATTCATTATAATATCGTTGATTGTCATAAATTGTTATACCTATATAGACTTGTACAGTCAGGGTCATATATAAATCGAGAGGTCTGAAAGATACCTCTTTCACCGACATCTCGTGGTCAACTCTTGGTGCCATTATTTATATCGCCCTGTGAACTGCATTATCGATCGAAGGAAGTTCCCTAGACTATTTGATGTTATTAATATTATTTAGGAGGCTTTGAAAGACTCTTGGTCAACAAAATTGTCAATATCTAGAAGGCAGTCAGAGGTGAAATAAAATTTTATCAAAACAAAAGCATAAAACAAACTTTGGTGGTTTGCAAATAAAACTTGACAGCTAAGATAGAATTATTCGAAATTAACTAGAAACTAAGGCAAATATAAGAAGAAGGTATCGATATATAATGCTCTCTTTACGTTCCATTTTATATTTCTTCTAGGCTTGATAGTTTCTCTGGTGAATAGAGAATTTTCCTTTGACATTATCAGCCATGTTTCTTATTTATGTCGACAATGCAGTTCACAGGGCGATATAAATAATGACACCAAGAGTTGACCACGAGATGTCGGTGAAAGAGGTATCTTTCAGACCTCTTGATTTATATATGACCCTGATTGTACCTGTCCAACATTATAACGAGATTTGTGGGTAAAGGGTTCCTTAGATCTTCATGAACAGAGTTTTTTGTTCTTTTAACATCTTTCTCATGATCTCAAGTGACGTTGTTCTATTTATAGATTAATTAATTATTGTTTTTCCGGAGCAACGTATTTAAGTTATATTTTATATTTCACTATTATTTGTGTATTATTTTTCGGAGCAGTTTTAATAACTACAACTAATATATTATACACTCAATACTATTTTGCACAGAAATATATATTTTTAATAAGCGACATTCTTTCACTTAGGACTTCACAGAGCGCGTTCTACATACCAGTTCCATTCATAGAATTGTCGTATATTGCGCGTGGGTTTATAATATTGAATAATAAAATAGTCTACACGTGAATATGATTCTAACAACAGTATTATTTATTAATTACTTGGTACAGTAAATATGAGTGTGATTCTACCAGTCAGCCATTGCGTCTCGTCTGTCATGCCTGGTAGTTCTAGAGACGGCCGCCAGGTAGCAGCTCTTGATGGCTCGTAATTTAAACACAATTCAAATACACAACACCTCCCCTCTGAGTTAGCATTCACCAGATTACATGTTATAATATTAATTAAATTACAGTAGTACACTGTTATTGAAAATACAAAGTTATTTTATATTCAACTGAATCACAATGTCTACTATGTTCACAATATTAAAGAATACTTTAAAGATACATACTAACAGTAATCATTAAATCTAATAGGACGCCTGATAGCACGTCTGGGCCTAGGTGAGTACCTTTGTTGGTTTAGGACGGACCTATCTCTGGCTCAACAGTGAGGCTGTCGTGATTGTCATCAACATCAAAGTACTGATCATTATGATTATTGTTAACCATGGTATGCCTTGACTCAAGAATATCTCTTCTATTTCTCCTAAGCATACTTCCTTCTGATGTGTTAACTATATATGATCTAGGTGCGCTATGCTTACTACTACAATGGCAGGTTGCCATTCCTTATTCTTTCTAATGCAAACATTTTGTCCTGGTGACAATGGCTTTAGCTCTCTTGCCCCTCGGTCATGAACAGTTTTTCATGATAGCTTGCTTTTCTTTATCTCCTCTCTCTTACATTAACGGGAAGAGAAGACTCTAATAGTGGAAATGTTACCGGCAGCTTAGTTTTTAGACGTCTATTCAGCAATAGCTGAGCAGGTGACATAGAAAGTCCTGCTACTGGAGTGTTTCTATAGTTTAATAGTGCTACATGGATATCTTTTCCATCTTCTGCCATTTTTTTAATCATGCTCTTAGCCGTCTGAACTGAGCGTTCAGCTAATCCGTTCGACTTCGGATAGTGAGGGCTAGACGTGATTAAGTTTATGCCCCACTCACTTGCAAATGCTTTGAACTCATGCTCGCGAATGGCATGTTGTCTGACATGATTTTATCTGGTATGCCAAATCGTGCAAATAAAGATTTAAGCTTCTGAATAGTTTCGCGTGCTGTCTTTGACTCTACCTGTAATATTTCCAACACACTTACTATAGTAATCAGTAACAACTATGTATTGTTTATGATTTAGATCAAAATAGTCACAACACACACTGTTTCCCAACATCGTTCTGGAACAGATGAGGTATTAGAGGCTCTTTTGATTGTAAGCCCGATGTTGTTCACATACCCTACAGTTAGAACCGTTGTTCTATGTCAGCATTGATTCCCGGCAATACATGTTGGTCGAATACATTGCTTTTGACTTTGCAATGCCTTGATGGCTTTCATGGATTACATTGAGAATTATCTGTCTTTGAGACAGAGGCCACTATGAGTTTATTTTCAACAAAAACTAGACCATCATCTACGGTAATGTCATGTTTTCTGTGCCAATAAATTCTGACATTTCTGGACACTTATGTTTTGTAACTGGCCAACCTTCTGCGTTTAATCTAATTAGATTTTGCAAGGCTGGTCATCTTAGTGGCTTCTTGTAGTGCTACTCTACGATCATTAGATACAGGCAAATACTTGCTGATAGCATGGACTACTACATCCATTTCTGGGTCTGAAGTTATGGTTCTATTAAATACGCTCTCGACAACGTGTCTGCGAGGAACATCAATTTTCCTGGAAAGTAAGTAACAACTAGTTGATAGCGCAGTAGCTTTAGGAGCATACCGTGCAGGCGCGATGTTGTCAAATTGATATCTTTTTTTAGGATTGACTCTAATGGTTTGTGGTCTGACTGGACTTCGATTACCTGACCATATATGTATCATGAAATTTCTCACAAGAGAACACTATTGCCAGTAATTCTTTTTCAATTTGAGCATATCTAACTTCTGCATCTGTCAAAGCTCGAGAAGCATAAGCGATGGATGATTGTTTTGCATCAAACAACAACCCATCCGTCTTTAGAGGCATCGGTTTGAATGCATAAAGGTTGTGACGCATCATATAAAGCTTAGTACGGGTGCGTTACACAGTTTAAGTTTGAGCTCAGACAGTGCTTTGTCATGATTTGCATCCCAATGGAACTCGACGTTATCTTTAAGTAGATCACGTAAGTGTTTAGTCGACTGACTCATGTTAGGAATGAACTTGGCTAAGTATTTAACCATGCCCAGAAATCGCATTAGATCTTTTTTAGATTTGGGAGTTGGCATGTTTGTATAGCCTTGATACGATTTCATTAGGTTGAGGCCATCCTCTGATATGACATGTCCAACATATGAACTTCCCTTACTTGAACTGAAACTTGTTCATTAAAACTTACATTGTTGGTTTTTGCCCTTTCCAAAACCTCAAGCAAGATTTATCATGTTCAGCTTCTGAACTTGCTGAAATTAACAAATCATCAAAAATGATGTGTACACAGCAATGTCACCAAAGATGTCTTCATTTGCTTTTTGAAACACCTCGGCGCACTTGAATACCAAATGGTAACCGCTTGAACATATAGCGGCCAAATACTGTGCTGAATGTGCAAAGCTTAGAGCTTTCAGGGTCTATTTTTATTTGAAAAAAACCATCCTGAGATCGAGGACAGAAAAAACTGATTTCCGGCCATTTTCATAGCTATATCTTCAGCAGTTGGTAACATATGATGACATCTTTTTATTGCCTTATTTAACTCAATAGGATCTAGACATAACCTAAGTGACCCATTTGGTTTTTCTACAATTACCAAATTGTTCACCCAGTCAGTAGCTGTATCAACTTTTTCTATTATACCTTGATTTTCTAGCTTATCTAGTGCTTCTTTCACTCTGGGCTTTAACATGATTGGTATACGTCTAGGTGGATGTATTACACCCTCAGAATTAGGTTTTAATTCTATTTTGTACTCTTTAGGAAATTGACCTAACCCCTGAAAAACATCTTTATAATTTTCCAGCAACTCATTCTTAGTTAGGTTAGTTGTGGATGGAAGGCTAGTTTTAACCACCACAATTTTAGGTGAAGGCTTTACACTCTCCACTACACACTTATGTGCTTTTTCATCACTTGACTGACATGCATTTATCTGCTGTGCGACAGTTCCAACACGAGAAATTAAGTTTAGTTCTACACATGCTTTTAATCCTAGTATAGGTAGTGAATCTGTGTCTGCTACTACAAAACTTAATTTAACTGATTCTCTGTTGCTCTTTGAACAAACAAGCTCAATTTTGCCTTTAGGCTTAATTTTAAAGTTTCCATATGACAGAAGGACTATTTTAGTGTCTGTCACTTTGTCTGATAACCCTAGTTGGTCTATGAGTTTGGAAGGAATTACATTCACTTCTGCCCCCGTGTCTAGTTTAAACTTGATTTTCTTAGAGTGTACCTCCAATGATTGAGTCCAACATTGTTCAAGTGTTTTTGACTCACTAACAATGATCCTACAAAGAAACTATTTTCATTGTCAGAATTTATTGTTGTTATTCTCTTCTTGAGAAACTGCATGCAATACTTTACCACTTTTCTTCTTGCACACTGATGCGAAATGATTGACCCTTGGCAGTGGTTTACAAGTTTTCCGTATGCTGGGCACTTTGCGCGAAGCATGATTGTATCCACAGCGTCGACAGTCAAATGTAGATTGGGAGACCCGGATGTGGATTGACATCTGCGTGCTGACCCCCTCCTTGTTGACTCTGCTTGGCCTGGACTGCTGGTTGATCTTGGTTCTGCCACTTTTTCAGGTTAGGTTTTCGTGTACCTCCTTTTTGTACGGACTGTACTGACTTTATGGACCCGCCTACTTCATGTAGTGTTGTACTGTGATTTTTACTAATTCAGATGCGCGACACAGTTCGATAATCTAGCAAGTGATAACTTTGATTCACTTAGTAATCTCTCTTGTAGTTGTTTGTGCTAAATTCCAAAGATTATTCTAGCCCTTAGAATGTTGTCATAGACATCTCCTAGTTCACAGGTTGCTGCACAGTTTTTAACTCAGTCACGAATCATCGAAGTATTCCCGGCTTTTGTGTGTGACGAGAAAAAAATTATGTAACTCAATTGCTAAGTTCTTTTTTGGTAGACAATATTCGTCAAACTTTTTTAACAGTGTATTTAATGTCACTGTGGCGTCTGTTAATCCAAACGTATTGTAAACACGAACTGCTTCGAAACCAACGAGATTCAGAAACATGCTGACTTGAACCTTGTCTGGTTTGTCTTTATGACCGGCTGCTGTCATAAAATGTCAAACATCTGCTTCCACTCAGTCCAAGATTTAGACAAAGCAGATGCGTCCATCTGGAGTATGGTGGCTTTCTTAATTCCCCCATCTTAATTTATGGTTGATGTATTAACTTACTGTTCAGTTCTAGTCTTCTTGACTTCTTGTATTTGCTTCACTTGCGAGCATACAAGCACGTACGCTTATTGCGAGGCCATGTTTAGGTCGCCTCACTCGCGCGAGAATTGGCAGTTTTAGGCCTAGAATCGCGTGTTCACTTTACACAGGTTTACTAGCTTTAAGCTTAGTTCCACTTTTGACACCAAGTCGTATCTTGCGCGTGGGTTTATAATATTGAATAATAAAATAGTCTACACTGTGAATATGATTCTAACAACAGTATTATTTATTAATTACTTGGTACAGTAAATATGAGTGTGATTCTACCAGTCAGCCATTGCGTCTCGTCTGTCATGCCTGGTAGTTCTAGAGACGGCCGCCAGGTAGCAGCTCTTGATGGCTCGTAATTTAAACACAATTCAAATACACAACAAGAATGATAGAGCATTATTATCCGGAGCAGTTTAAATAACTACAACCTATATATTAAAATCCAATTTAATTTCCCTTATATATTTCAACATTATAACAAGACTTGTTGGTTCGTTAGGTTTGCATGAACGAACTCTTTTGTTCTTTTAGCACCTACCTCAAGATCTCAAGTAACGATATTCTATTTATAGATTAATTACGTATTGTTTTTCCGGAGCCAAATATTTGATTACCATTCCTCTGTTTCAACTTCTCCCCTAAACCTACTCTTTCCTCAACACCCCTCTAATTGTAGGGTAGTCTAAAATTGCTATACCTGTCTAGGCTTGTACCTCTTCAACATTATGACGAGACTTGTTGATTCTTTAGATCTTTATGAACGAAGTCCTTTGTTCTTTTAACACCTGTCTCACGATCTCAAGTGACGTTGTTCTATTAATAGATTAATTAATTATTGTTTTTCCGAAGCAACGTATTTAAGTTATATTTACAATTCACTATTATTTGTTTATTATTTTTCGGAGCAGTTTTAATAACTACAACTTATATATTATACACTCGATCAGATACTTTTTTGCACAGAAATATATATTTTTAATAAGCGGCATTCTTTCACTTAGGACTTCACAGAGCGCGTTCTTCATACAGTTCCATTCATAGAATGATAGGGTATTATTATCCGGAGCAGTTTAAATAACTACAACCTATATATTAAAGTCCAATTCGATTTCTTTTACATTCTCCAACATTATAACAAGACTTGTTGGTTCTTTAGGTTTGCATGAACGAACTCCTTTGTTCTTTTAGCACCTACCTAAAGGTCTCAAGTAACGATATTCTATTTAAAGATTAATTACGTATTGTTTTTCCGGAGCCAAATATTTAATTACCATTCTTTTGTTTCAACTTCTCTCCTAGCCTACTCTTTTCTCAACACCCCTCTAATCGTAGGGTAGTCTAAAATTGTTATACCTGTCGAGGCTTGTACCTCTTCAACATTATGACGAGACTTGTTGGTTCTTCAGGTCTGCATGAACAAGTGTTTTGTTCTTTCACCTACCTCAAGAGCTCAAGTGACTTTCTATTTATAGATTATATACGTATTGTTTTTCCGGAGCCAAATATCTAATTACAATTCTTTAATTGTTTTGTTCTACTACTTGTGAGAATACTTATTCCATCTTTATACTTAATTTAAATCACGAATGAAAACTGTACTCTGTTATATTATTTTATTTCATAACTAGCACAAATTATAATTACGTTATTTCCACCCCTACTTAGCTTATTAGCACATTTGAATGAACTAACCTATTAATATCTTTTAAGCAAAATTCATACGTTTATACTTTACTGTGGAAGGTAGGGCTCTTCTTCTCCTTTCATGTTGCTTTATAGTTTACACTATCAATTAATCGTAGAATAAAAAAAAAGTAAAAAAATATTCTCATTTAGAAAACAGAGGTTGTTATTATTGCTAGATATAAATCAATAAAAAGTTATTGGTTGTTGGTGTTGTTGTTTGACTAGAGGTAACTCATGCTTTTTAGCGTAACTTAGCACATTTGAGATGCTCCTTTGTCGGTCGCTGCCAACAAATGATAAAAATACTATATTATTTTCATAGTTATTTAAATGACAAATACAGGTATTAACGCAAAGCACTGACAATGTTTCAACTTACAAACAATAAGAAAACCTTATTACAGCCAAATATTTCCAGACAAAAACCATTATCTCGCTAAAATTCTAATGTTATTTTCCACTTTGGAACAAATGTAGTATATTTTCCTGCAGATAACTACTTTTTTTGACTTCATTTGCATGTAGGTGCTTAAAATTTCGAATTGTGAAGACATTGCAAAGTAATTTTGCTTCTTTGTTGAAAACTTTATCAAATTGATGTATACTTGTTTTCCTGCCAACAACTAATTTTTCACAAAATTTTAACGAACATACTTTAAATTGTCAGAATTCTATATTTAAAAAGTTGATTCAAACTTATTTTATGTATGCAATTGTTAGTTATTTTTGCAACTCGTGTCAAAAACTCTAATACACACGTAGTGAATTTATATCACAATAATAATTATTTTACTTTTTTTTTTGGTAAGAAGGTACTTCAAACTTTTGAATTATGCATGCAAATGCTAGCTATTTTTGAAAGTCTGTTGCAAAACTCTCACAAACACTGTGAATTTTTATTGCAATAACTATTATTTCGCCATTTGTAAGAAGGTGCTTCAAACTTTAAACGCTCTCTAAACCTGCGGGTTGAAAAACCATGCATACATCATTGAAACTGACACCAAAACCGAACACAACTTATTTCAAGTAAACATATGGTAAAATAAATAAATAAAATAAAAAATCCATTTTTTGAGTCGACCCACTCAGTCACATAACTGATTTTCAGTAGGGGACAGTAAACCAAAGCGACCAAGCCAACCTTGTACGCCCCGACGCAATCGACGAGTGTGCGATAACCAACCAAAGATCAATATTTTGTTTATATGGGAAATATAGCAATCAGTGGTATGGACAGTGCGAACACCCGCGAAAAAAGCGGGTTTTGTGTTGGTATATAATAATAAATAGTATAAGTATATAAGTATAAGAGCTCCTCAACTGTTAGGGCAGTGGTTCCCAACCAGGGTGCCGCGGACCTTATGTAGGGGTGCCGCAAAATCCTTGTACATATAAGTAAAAACAAGCAGTTTTTAAATTATAAAAAATACAGTAAATAATTAATTTTACACCAAGAAAAATAAATATAGTCTACTAATCGACTCATTACAATAGTTTTTATTCAAAATGGTCCCAATTGAAATATGGAAATTGCGTAATCACGCAGCAACTATGCTGGTCTCGATTCCTATGCTACCCCCCCCCCCCCAAATTGAGCGATAGTTAATGGACTGAAGTGACGTGTAAAAATTTATGTTCAAAACTATCGCATAAATATGTTAAAATAAAATAAATAAATTGTATTTAGAGTCTTCCCACTCTGTTATACTTATATAACTGATTTTCAGTGGGAGACAGTAAATCAAAGCGACCAAGCCAACCCTATAGGCTCCGACGCAATCGACGAGTGCACGATAACCAACCAAAGATTAAATGCGCGAGCTGTGATAGCAGTGATACTGTGAAAACACGGTTGTATGATAACAGCCACTTAGCTATGAGATTCATATGGTGCGGTGGTGAAGACAGGCCTATCCCTGAGTGCATTGTCTGTGGTGAAAAATGAGCAATTCGAGCTATGGTTCCTTGCAAATTGAAACGTAATTTATTTTTACTAAACATAGTCAACAATAAATTGACATCAAATTGCTGATTTTTTTAATATTTTGTTTACCAAACCTGCTAAATTTCTACTTATAGCTGAAGGGGGTGCCGCGAAATTATTAAATGCCGCAATGGGGTACCTTGAGTTGAAAAAAGTTGAGAAGCACTGTGTTAGGGAATAATGCGCCAAACCAAAGTATGTCTGTAGAAATATTTCGATAAAAACCTTACATTGCATTCTCCTTACTTTTATGCTACAAATAAATGCAACATTTGTCAGCGTTTTAGTATTTTATATTACTAACCAAATCATTTGTAAATTCCAGTAGTCTGACAAGATGAAATCATCACTTAAAATGAACTGTGCAAATGTATACTTCAATATTTCTTTTCTTGATGTTGAAACAAATGCTTGTTCTATAACATTTTGATGTTAAAGGGTAGCCATTTTTAAATTCAAAGAGGCATATTTGGAGTTATCTATGTAGATGCAGGCGTACATTAATATATTACGGATTTTAAAACATACTAAGAGAGATTCACGTAATTCTTACGTATCGGAAGCCATATTAAAATACAAAATGGCAGCCATAGCAACACAATAATGGCTTTTAATGCCAATTGAAATATAAATTTTATCTCCTTGGTGTTTTAACATAAAAAAGCATTTTACATTAACCTTCTGTGTCACTTAAAAGCCAAGATATCATGAAAGTCTCGTTTGACGGTGGTCATTTTAAAATCCAAATTGGCGGCGATATGGTCATGAAAGCAATTTTTAGCAGCGATTTGTGGTTATTTATGATAGTAACTCAAAAGAAGAGGCTCTTTCATCAACGTTCTTAGACAATTACATGTCGAGCTATCAAGCAAGTTTTATTTCTGGTCGGCCATTTTTTAAGTCCAAAAAACCGACCATAGGGGCATCTATGCAAATGTAAACACTTGATAATATATTCCTGGTTAAAAACCATTGAAGGAACAACTAACATGAACTCTCTATGTCAATAATTAGAAGCTTAATTATAGTGAAATTCGTATTTTAGGGTCAGCCATGTTTAAATTCAAAATGGCGGCCGTGGCTGCATATTTGCAAAATCTTGCGTTAATTTTAATATTCTTGGTGTTAAAACACAGTATGAACATTTCATATGAACTTCCTATGTCACTTGAAAGCCGAGATATAATTAAATTCATATTTTCTGGCGGCCATTTTGATTATCCAAAATGGCGGTCATACGAACATCTGAGCAAATGTAAACATGGATTTTTGAATTCCTGACGTTTCAAGCTTTTCAAAAATGTGGCACTTTGCTTATCTCCAAAAAAATCCCACGAAAATACATAGTGAACCTGACTATGATTAACGTCAAACAATATTATGGAAATCAATCCAGAAATTAAAAAATCCATGTCTGCGGGGTAAATCAAGTACACCTACGGCAGTGTTTACCAATTAATGAAATTGAGAAAGTCAAACAATAAACCATTGAAAATGTGAAATCTGAGCTTTCATGATCTGATTGAGTCTTTTGGCCGCCTTTTGCGTTCGAGAGGTGACAATACGGGAGTACAGATTCATGTGAAACGTCAATGTTTGGTAAAGTATTGAATGTTACATTTTTGTTATACTATAAAAACTTTAATTTAGTTAGTATTCAGAAACAGTGGCATTTATCTTGTTCTTTCAACATGTAAAATCGGAAATTAGAAATGCCAGGGCGGCAATGCCACCCCTAGGAATGTGCCACCGTAAGCGGCCGCTTACAGCACGGCAGCGAGCTTGAGCGAGGCCTTCCTCGGCTGGAGCCAGCCTAGCAGGTAGCCCTGCAGTGACGTAACCATAGGCGGCCTACGCGCTGTGCAGGGCTTTAGTAAAAGCGTGATTATTTGAGTTACATAAGTCTCAGCGGCCTGGATTTTGTTGTATTGTTCTTAAATTGAATCAAGGCACCTTCTGAGGAGCTTGTTATGCAAACCGAGACACTTCCTTTAACTATTCAGTTGGGCTTGTAAGTTCTATCATCACTACTGAACTTGACGGAATTGTGACACAGCATGAACTTTTAAAGAAACGTTAAATTTGTTCCAAGATCCCACAAAATAAAATAATAACTTTTTATAAGTAAGGCCACATGATCCACATTATGTTGGAAAAGGACCGCATTTGCATCAATGTTAACTAAAAAGGAATTGTCTTCCTAGTGACGCAGTTCTCCCCAAGTCTAGGAATTTAAACAGAACTGTGCAACATCAGCAGCTCTGCATGGAATCATGATGACCTTGATAAAGCACTGTTGCCAAACGCGATGCAATGCGCAGTTGCCACTTGCGAATGCGAGCACCCGGTCTTACCGAGCGAGTCTAGAAAACAACGCGTTTTCCAGGAAGAAAACACTGATGATGCCGACAGAGACCAGTGCAAATTAGGATCGACCCAGACATGTAGAGCGAAACTTCACGGATATGTTTGGACAAACTGCCGTCAGCGTTGGCACATGCGATTAGGGCGCAGGTCAGGACAAACGCGTATGGCTCTACGAGGGCGTGGGTTCGAATCCCGCATAAATAAGGCATGGTCATCAAAATCATCGTCTCGAGTAGCATAAGTGCATTGATAGAGACGTTTAACAATACAAATCATTTAATTAACCTGTTTTAACATTTCCTGAAAGTTCACAAACTCTCCAGTATGGGTTACTCCTGGAATACAGAAAAATTGCATCATACCTGTAATAATGGTGTATAGTCTAAAATTTCCATTGAATGCAAAAAAAGAAAGACTTGGTGGCCAATTGTTAGCCAATTGTCAGCCCTAGGGCTCGTATACCCCCCCTAAGATTAATATAAGATGAAATAATATTGAGGGTAAGCCAGCCCTAGGGCTCACTTACCCCCCTGAGTTCAATAAAAGAGGAAATGAGACTGGGGGTAAACCAACCCTTACGGGGCTATTGGTAAACTAGGGCTGGTTTACCGGGGGGTATATTATATACCCTAGAGTTGATTTACCGAGGGGTAAACTATCCCTGAGACACCGGGTAGCGACATGAAAGTATATTTATTGCGTTGTGTACAACTATACTAGACAAAGTTGGATCACATTTCACAATCTAACTAGTATGGGAATGCCACCAATCTACTTGAAAATGTGCGTCCGTACTTATCAAACAACGTCTACATGGTTCTTTTGATCAAACTGAATTTGTTTGCATACTTAAAGAAAGTGACGTCTATCGCTAAAGGCTTTATTTGTTTCTTCTAATTTGTGATTCCCTTCAGTTGACTTTATTCAATTAGCCGGTTCCCACTCGAACACCGAAGTAAAGCAACCTCGGGCGTGGTCAGGGGTAGAGTGGGTGACCGCTCTGCGCTGAAACTCACGTATACCGCTGGATAGAGCAGATGCAGGGTTCGAGTGCTAGTGTAACGGCTTCGTTCTCTTCGATGTCTGCTCGGCAGTCCGGGTTAGTGGAGGAACTTATATGACTGTCAAGGTTACACTGTCCTTTCGGATGAGACGTTAAGCCGTTGGTCCCCTTGGTACTTTTCGACAGGACTAGGCTACGTGCTGGTACCGGGTTTCCCCTCCTCCATTTTATTTATCCTTTACCTCATCTATCACCACTCATCGTCTCGAATATCCTTAGTGCATTAAGGCTATTCCACCGCGTTATTCTATTTTCCAAAATATGCTACTAAGTTAAAATATAGTGAATGGCTTTGAAACATGGCTATTTTAGAAAATCAAAAATATTTTTTCCAAATTTTTCTGATCCGGTACACGGCCAATATAGCCACCTCAAAATAATTTCAAACTTCAATTCGCCAGGGCACACCATTCAACGTACGGTGTTGTGCTTTTGTGACATTAATTTTTAACTGTTTTTCTATGGACTGACTGAGAGACAACAGATTTATTTTAACAATTGTCTTTCCAGCGAATTTTTTCGTTTGGCGGTATTTTTTACCGATTTGTACCGCCAAACGAAAAAATTCGCAGGAAAGACAATTGTTAAAATAAATCTGTTTTCTCTCAGTCAGTCCAAAGAAAAACAGTTGAAAATTAATGTCACAAAAGCACAACACCCTACGTTGAATGGTGTGCCCTGGCGAATTGAAGTTTGAAATTATTTTGAGGTGGCTATATTGGCCGTGTACCGGATCAGAAAAATTTGGAAAAAATATTTTTGATTTTCTAAAATAGCCATGTTTCAAAGCCATTCACTATATTTTGACTTAGAAGCATATTTTGGAAAATAGAAAAACGCGGTGGAATAGCCTTAATATGAGACGTTAAGCAATATAAATCAACTCAAATCAAATCTATTAGAATGTGTTCATTTGTATTATATGATCAAGTATTTGTATTATTTTGAATGTAATGTAGGCCTACATTTGTTTCTTTATTGTAATGCACTTTCGGCACTGCAACTGAAACAAACACTAACTTGTATATTTTAATACGAAATAAAAATAGAAAAATACTCACATTAAGATGTACACTTTGCTCTAATTTTGCCAAACACCTACCATGCAGAATTCTCTGAATCCCGACTGAACATTGTGAGTTGTTTCTCAGATATGTTGGTTCTAATATAGAGATGATCGCAAGGACACTTCGAAGCTCTGTAGTTTCACCGGTACGTCACGAGACTATGTAAGATGGCTCAACCAGAGCACATTGTCAAAATATTTTAATTAATTTACCAACTAACCGTCAAGGCCACACAATTATTCGGATTGTTGAAAAGCGTATGATTGCGCCCCGCACATATTCTTTGCAAACAACCTCACAAAGTTTCTCATTTTGAGGACTTGATTGGAGGTAAAAAAGATATCCAGACCGTAAGTAGAAATTCCCTTTATTTCATTATCAAGCGAATTTGAAATAGCTCATCCAATACCCACAAATCCCAATCTTCAGGGAGCAGGTTTTGATACAGCTCACCAAGTATTCTCGACAGTTAATATTTTCATTCGTAAAGTTAGAATAACCTTTGGATGACTGATTTCCTGAGTTTAATTCCATAACTAAAATTGAAGTTTATTCTGTAGCTGCCGATGTTTTTACTGTTTCAACAGATTTTTATGTTTTGTATTTTTTCAAAACCCAATGATTGATTGATTGATTGATTGATTAGGGTCTTTATTTTAAGGCGGGATTAAGGCTAGTTAAACCTTATCGTCCATCCAACCTTTAAGGAGGTGCATTACATTGCATTTTGTATGGTAAAGATTCGTACGCTCCGCTCACTCATCCAATAATTTTTGAAGTCATATTTATTTATGCAACTAATTTTACAGAGTATTGTATTGTTGCGCTATGTATTGCATTGTTATGGTTTGGTAGATTGCACTTGTGGGACATATTTTGTCCTGTTGTAATGTTGTCCTTAATAAACTAGGAAAACGCTTTAGTCCCGCCGCGTTGATGGATGAGCTTTTTTGTAAATTTTTAGTTTGCGTAGGACAACTTTTTTTTCCATGTGCTTTTTGAATGCATTGTAGTTGATTGTTATCAAGTTTCTATTGTTACTTGTTAATTGTTATTATAAACCTAAAAAAACTCATATTAAAACCTTTATTCTATGGATTCTGGCTAACTTTTTCAATTTTTTCTTTCAAAAAGCAATACATCACCATTACCTTAATGTCCATGTAAAATATGAACGTTGTAGTCCCACCCGTTTGGTCAGAATCGGCCCAAATGTCACGAAAATATCGCACTAAAAATTGAAAAAAATCGTAGAAGTACTATATTTATGGGAAATATTTCTTCGATTGTACACAAAAAACGTTGCAAGTCTAAGTTCAGAGATTTCGAAGGTCCCCTCCAATTTTCATCACTGCCCGCATTGCCCGGTAAAGGGCGAACAAAAAGAAAAATGAAAAAAAAACACCCGAGCTAAATTTTTTTGGGGGTCAGTGACATTGAAGTCTTTGCTTCGCTCATCCAATAATGAACTCTTCTTACTTTAAATCAAAATACTAGGAAAACGCTTAATTTCCGTCTCGTTGATGGATGAGCTTTTTAGTAAGTTTTTAGTTTGCATGGGATCTATTTAACTTATCAATACCTTTTGAACGCATTGTTGGTGATTGTTGTCAAGTTTCTATTGTTACTTGTAAATTGTCAGAAGAAACCTAAAAAAACACATATTAAAACCTTTATTCTATGAATTCTGGCTAACTTTTTCAACTTTTTCTTTCAAAAAGCAATACTTCACCTATACCTTAATGTCCATGTGAAATATGAACGTTGTAGCCCCACCCGTTTGGTCAGAATCGGCCCAAATGTCAAGGAAATTTCGCACTAAAAATCGAAAAAAATAGTCAAAGTACGATATTCATGAGAAATATTTCTTCGATTGTACCCAAAAACGTAGCAAATCTAAGTTCTGAGATTTCGAAAGTGACCTCCAATTTTCATCCAGATCACATATGCCGTTTGCCCGGTAGAGAGCGAACAAACAGACAGGAAAAAAAAAAAAAAAAAAACAAACACCCGAGCTTAATTTGTTGGGGGGTCGGTGAAATTGAAGTGTTCGCTTCGCTCATCCAATAATATACACATTTAGTTTACTAGCTAAGAAAAAAATTAAGATAGTATAGATAAAATCAATTTTGATTTGCTTTCACAAATACGTTGTTTAGTTTTTCATAACTAGGCCGCTTCGCGAACGCTTTTTCCAGTCGCGTTGATGGATGAGCTTTTTTGGAATATTTCTGTCCAATGATTACGTTTTTATGTGGAATCTCATTACTTTTTCTATAGTGAGTTGATATTACTTGTTCATTATACACCTGTAAAAGGCCTATATTAAAACTTTTATTTCTATGAATTTAGACGAACTTTTTTTCAATTTTTTCTTTCAAGAGACACTACATCACTATAATTCTTAAGTCAAAGTAAAAATGAACGTTGTAGCTCCACCCGTTTGGTCAGAATCGGTCCAAATATCACGAAAATATCGTATTAAAAACCGGGGGAAAAATCGTAAAAGTACGATTTCTATAAGAAATATTTTTTCAAATGTCTCTCAAATTACAACATATATAATTTCAGTGATTTAAAACGTTCCCATAAATCATCAATATCGGAATAGCCGTTTGCCAAATATCACGAAAATATATCATTAACAAAAGAAAAAAATCGTAAAAGTACGAAAATCATAAGAAATAATTGATCGATTATACCCAAAAACGTGGCAGGTCTAAGTTCAGAGATTTCAAAGGTCCCTTCCAATTTTCATCAAGATCGCATATGCCGTTTGGCCGGTAGAGTGCGAACAAACAGACAAAAAACAAACAAAAACAAAACACCCGAGTTATTTTTTTGGGGGTAACGTTAGTGAAAAAAAAAAAAAACACAAAGTCAAATTGAAGTCTTCGCTTCGCTCATCCAAAAAAACAAAAAAGCAATACTATTGAGAAGATCCATCTATGCTTTTCTTATTAAACTTCTAAATATAATATTAACATAATAAAAAAATCTGCTCTATAAAGTTGTATAACATTAATAGAAATCGATTTAGTCCCGCCGCGTTGATGGATGAGCTTTTTTGTAAGTTTTTAGTTTTGCGTAGGACCACTTTTCCTTTGCAAGTGCATTTTGAATGCATTGTAGGTGATTAATGTCAAGTTTCTATTGTTACTTTTTAATTGTTATTATAAACCTCAAAAACTCATATTAAAACCTTTATTCTATGGATTCTGGCTAACTTTTTCAACTTTTTCTTTCAGAAAGCAATACATCACCATTACCTTAATGTCAATGTAAAATATGAACGTTGTAGCCCCACTTGTTTGGTCAGAATCGGCCCAAATATCACGAAAATATCGCAATAAAAATCAAAAAAATCGTAAAAGTACTATATTCAAGAGAAATATTTCTTCGATTATACTTAAAAACGTAGCAAGTCTAAGTTTAGAGAAAACGAAGGTCATCTCAAATTTTTATCAAGATCGCATAGCCGTTTGCCCGGTAGAGCGCGAACAAACAGACAGAAAAACAAACAAAAAAACACCGAGCTAAATTTTTTGGGGGTCAGGGAAATTGAAGTCTTCGCTTTGCTCATCCAATAATTTATTACTGCGATAATTGGATGAGCGAAGCGAAGACTTCAATTTCACTGACCCCCCAAAAATTTAGCTCGGTTGTTTTTTTGTGTTTGTTTTGTTTTTTTTGTTTTTTTGTCTGTTTGTTTGCACGATTCCGGGCAAACGGCATATGCGATCTTGATGAAAATTGAAGGGGACCTTCGAAATCTCTGAACTTAGACGTGCCACGTTTTTGGGTACAATCGAAGAAATATTTCTCATGAATATCGCACTTTTACGATTTTTTTCAATTTTTAGTGCGATATTTTCGTGACATTTGGGCCAATTCTGACCAAACGGGTGGGGCTACAACAATCATATTTCACATGGACATTTAGGTTATGGTGATGTAGTAGCTTGTGAAAAAAAAAAATTAAAAAATTAACCGGAACCCATAAAATAAACGTACTTTTACGATTTTTTTCGATTTTTAGTGCGATATTTTAGTGACATTTGGGCCGATTCTGACCAAACGGGTGGGGCTACAACGTTCATATTTCACATGGACATTAAGGTTATGGTGATGTAGTACCTTTTGAAAGAAAAAGTTGAAAATGTTACCCAGAATCCGTAGAATAAAGGTATTGATAAGAGTTTTTTTTAGGTTTATAATAACAATTAACAAGTAACATTAGAAACTCGACAACAATCACCTACAATGCATTTACAAAGCACTTGCAAAGGAAAAGTGGTTCCACGCAAACTAAAAACTTACAAAAACGCTCATCCATCAACGCGGCGGGACTTTAGCGTTTTCCTAGTCTAATACGTATAAAATTTAACGTACACGTATTTGTACAATGAAGTGAATTCGTACTTACTAATTTCCCTGTAAGCTATATCCTGCATATTTCTTTGTTTAGTGGTATATTGACAACATCCTTGAGGTAGTGTCGTTTACACATTATAGATCGATGACTACACGTCACAATGTGTCAACTGTCAACATTCCATTCATTCAAAGACTCGAAACAAGAGAAACATCCTGTGAGCATGTGATTATTCTGTAGTCTATGCGATAATTCGCTATGGTGCTGAGAATGTCCGCTTTTACAATTAAATATCAACATTGGATTCAGACAATACGAGTAAACATCCTGTCATGTTTCAAAGTTCTGCACTTGGAAATACCACGAAAACCAAGTATTTTAACTCAAAACATTACCATATATGTCAAACAGCCTAGCATAGTTGACTACGTCACCAGGTGACTGACTCAGTACCTTCGGACATCAGAACGAATCAATCATCACTAGCAATTGTTCCTCCGAGGTATTGGGAGCGTTGTTCTATTACTGTGCTATTCATTCATATTGTGCATCTTCGAAATGTCACTGAGGATGGAAGCAAACAACATCACGGTAAGGGACATTTTCAATCACTCATATGTTATGTAGTCACAATGGTAGCTAATAACTTTATTTTCAGTTCTATCTTTGCATAAGAAGACTATTGGCCCGATGTCATAATTTCATATTGATTATGTTGTTTCTGAATTTTTGGCAATCATTCTTTGTTTGTGTGAGATTTTCTAATAGACCAGTTTTTAATTTTCTTATTTTTTTTTCTATTGTTATGTTTTTTCTCTTCTTATCCTTCCTACATAACATAAACTTTATTTTATTGTGTTGCTTGTTTTCTATTTCTTTGATTTCAATTTAATTTCAATTTGTATTTGAAATACATAGTTTGTTATCATTTTAAGTAGAGTTGAGGCCACTGGGCAGTAGTAACGCCCCCATTGTTCTAATAATGCAAATTTTAATTGTTCAAATTTTAATTATTCATATTTTAATTACCCATATTTTTTAATGATTGATTTTTTTTAATTATTCATATTTAATTTTTTAATTATGAATTTTGAATTTCAACAAGCACATTGAAGGACAAGCAAATTCTAAAAACTTCTACAGCTAGTCCTAGACATTCAAATGCCCCATCCATATGGGTCTCTGTTTTAATTGATACTTATTTATCTACTTGTGTTTTGTTGTTCACATCACGAAATAAAAATTATGTGGTGCCCGATATATCGACTGAAGATGCGAACGACCCCATGTTATTGAACAGTAACTAGTAAAACGATGTTGCGCACTGACTTTTTATTAATGAATAACTTATATTATAAATTATATTTTATAAAATTTAAAAATAATTGATTGTTTTATAGCTGACAACTGTGTAGGTTTAAGCTCGTAACCCAGTATAGTTGAGTACCATTCCATTAACTGTACACTGTACAGATACTACACAATTTACACAATAGTTTTATTTACATTATTTTGTTGTCATGACTATTTTCATTAGTTTCTTTATTAGAATGGTATAATAATTATTATAATTAGTTAAAATTTTATTTTCTCTAACTTACATATTATTTTAAAATGTATGTTGCTATTTAAAATTGTACGAGTTATTGGTCGTATTAGCTCTATATTGTACAAAATCAACTGTAGACTACTGAACATGTTACTAATTTGAATAAATATAATTTTAGTTACTTAAATCACTTAATAGTGATTCCATTTACATTGCATTTCACCTTCATAA